>UESW01003845.1:462970-594275 GCA_900491605.1 Calamus simplicifolius | reverse complement strand
AGGTGAGAGGAATAGAGAGAATCCGCCGAGAGAGCTCATCACCAAAGAAACTGATCACTCTAGTGGTATCCCAAGAAGGGGGATCCAGAGAAATCAAATCCCTAACCTTCAGCTTGGTGGGGACATCAATGTTGATAAAAGAAGGCCACCGAGAAAGAGGAAGCTCAGATATCCAGGAGTCCTGAATCACATCAACGGAATGACCATCTCCAATCATCCATGTAATTTTCTTCAGGATAGACTCACCATATTGACAAACCTCCTTCCAAAAGAAGGAACTCCCCCTGAGCGGCCTAATACACTCCCTAGGCTTTCAGTCACCATACCTCGCTCGCATAAGAGAGCTTCACAGACATTGCGGCTCCAGAAGGAATCGAGATGCATGCCTGGCCATCTAAGAATTCTTCATTAAAATAGCAAAACCTGTTTGAAGCTTATTAGTTATCTTATTTTGAATAAATATTGAATAAAGGTCGTAGAGGGAGGGATCATTCTTTCTAAAGAAAGCCATTTAAATGAAAGAAAGACAAATTATAGGGTTTAATAATCTTGAATAAATATTTAAATGCATACCATGCCTTACATGATTAAGAGAGGACTTTAAATATATAAAAGATAGATTAATTCCCTGATTGATGCTTATATATGTTTATGACTATAAATATTCTTGTTTTGTGCAATGCAAGAAAATTATTAAATTTAAATTTTAAAAACATTGATTTTAAATGAAAATAAAAATAAAATAGATAAAATATTATTGGTTGAGTTAGGCACATTTTTCTTGAGAAAATAAGCAGTAGCGTTCATTATATACAGAAACACTTAGGCAGTGTTTGATATGAGCGATATCCTATTTCTTGGATATCCTTCTTATCTCCAAATAGTATAGCTAAAGGGGATAGGACCGAAAAAGTTTAACCATATGGGTTATCCCCTGAACTTATTCCTAGGAAATCCGGAAACAACTAAAGTTATTCCTTGATGGCAGACTTGTAATTTTAAGAAGATACTTATTTTCTCAGCTATTTTCTGAATAAATACTATCCTATATATTTATTCAAAAATAAATTTTAGAATATCAAACATATCTTGGTGATACAGTATTATTATTTAAAGAGAAAAAAAAAAAGAAAATTAAAGAAAGTGAAAGTAAAGTATTTATTTATTAGGATTTTGGACCTTTAGCCGCGGGACAGTGTGAAAGAGCTATACGACATGCTGTTGTGACGGTACGGTGCATTCTAGTTGACATTTACCTTTCAAACCAAGAAATCCCCCCACATGGATTCATAAATCCCCTTAATGGCATTTTCCATCACAAACAAAACCAATTCGTAACGTCGCTCTCGAGAGTTAAACTTGGATTGGATGGACATGCGAACTCAAATTAAAATTCTTTTTAGACGTCCAACTAAACTCACATTCAATTCTTATTAATTTATCTTTTCAAATCATTAGCTCATCAACCATTATCGTGCTTGGACCCAACCACGACCACATTAAATTTTTAGCCCAAGCGGTCTACCGCCTCTGGACCGTCCGGGACACGCGACCCGAGAGCGAGCGCTGGAGCCCGGGCCCATCCTTGACGGTGATCCCGCTCGGCACCTTGGCTGCAAACCCGGACACCCGGTTCGACTCGACCGTGCAAATCGACGCCACGGACCGGACCGGCTTCGGACCCACGCTGACCGCCTCCTCGCACCGGCAGCGGAGCAAACCGCCGCCCCGCCGCTTTGCTCCGCTAGCGGCCATCGCCGCCGCGAAGCGGTCGTGCTCCGCCTGGATGAAGCGGAGCTCCTCGAAGTCGGAGGCGGCGCTAGAGAAGTTGGCGACGCTCGCCCGGTCGAAGCCCTCGGCCGTGGTGACGCTCCACTGCACGCTCACCTCGCTCGGCGGGTAGCACTCGCTCGCCGCGATAGACGGCGTCGCCGCTTCCTCTAGGCTCCGCCGGAACTGCATGATCCCGGTGGGGCCGCCGCCGCCGCCGGACAGTCTCCTCGTATCGAGCTCATCTAGCGAGTCGCGGCGGCGGTTGATGGAGGTGGGGTACGACGTGGAGATGCTCTCGATCTCGAACAAGTCCGAGCTCGTGTCGCTCGCCTGGTCCTCCTCTGGCGTCCTGAGCTTGGGGCTCGCCGGATGGGTGAAGCTCCGGCGGTCCGACTCGCCGGACAAGGGCACCATCGTTGAGACCCGGCACGGCAACTCCGTCGATTTCGCCAAGACCGTGGCTTCCTCTGGCGGCCGGAAAACGTCGAGAGATTCGCGCGCGGGGTCTTCTGGTGGGGTTGGATTGGCAGGCGGCGGGTTCAATATAGGGAAGGAGAACCGACTTGATTCGTTGAATGCCTTGTCGGAGTTGACGATCCGCTGGCCGATCTCCACCGGAAAAGGCTTCTCCGAAGAGAATCGTTTGGAGACATGGAATGCCTCCGGATCTTTGGTCCGATTTCCGGGAGTTATCGTCATCTTCGTCCCCTCCACGATTTCCAGCTCGCTCTTGATCTCTATGGGAGCCGGTTTTTCTGCAACGTCTCCGTGGCCGACGTCCCCTGTTCTAAAAACCCGATTTTTAGAGCCGCAAAGAGCGCTGCGGCTGGAATTCTTGGGGGGCTCGGAGTACTTCTCCTCGACGTCGACGGACTTCTTGCCGGAACACGGGCAGTTCCGGTAGAAGAGCCGCCGGCCGGTGGAGGCGGAAGCGGAGGAGATCCCTTTCCTCGGGTCGTTCAAGGGTAAAGCTTTGACGGTGACGGCGACTGAGCCGGGGGGTTTGGCGAGGAGGCCACACCGGCTGTTCCAGCTGGACTCGGACGAGGCGGTGGGAGGGGAAGTGGTGTGGAAGGAGCCGTTCCGGCTGGCGCAACCGCATCCAACACCGCGGCCGCCGACGCCGTCGGCGAAGGAAGCGGACGAGACGCGCGGTTTGGAGGAAAGGTCGCACCTTTCGGCAGCGGCGCCGGCGAGTATGATGGTCCGCTTGACGTCGGGGCTGCCGCTGCCGTCGTTGAAGTAGCGCTCGGCGTCGAAGATGCTGATCTCGGCGTCCGATAAGCGACGGCCGAGCTGGTCGCCGGAGGCGGAGGGGGCGGCGGGGCGGAGGAAGGAGGAGATGGGGGGCTCGCGGAGGTGATGAAGTCTGTAAGGGAGGGAGAGATAGGAGGAGGGGGATCTGTGAGAGAACCCACCATTAAAGCGAGCTTTCACTCTGTATTTCTCCATCTCTCTTTGAGGGAAGGGCGGAAGGCATCCAGCGACCGACCAGCACGGCTGGAGGCTATAAAGACCTCAGCGGAGGAGGAGGTGTGATGTGAGGACCAACAACTCCTTCTTCGATTCGAAATATCGGCAGAATGAAATATGCCTGAGTTTCGCCGCACAAAACCGTACACGTATACCTGAACTTTAAGGATAATACACAGTTTTAAATGATGCCGTTTTATAATATTTATTTTTTTTTTTTTTTTGAATTTGTCTTAAAAAACTTTTTCTTTTTTTTTTTCTTTCTTTTTTAATCCAATGAAAAGTGAAAGAAAAGATTACACATTTAATTTTGTTACTATCTATTAATTTATACCATAACATTGTTATTACAACCATCGCAATAATTATCATTCCAATATTTTAAACTTTTTGAGGCTAATAAATGTGGTTTTAATTGCTATAACGTTTAGCAGCACCTTCAACATTAGGATGAGAACTCTCTCATTTTCACTTTAATTCGAGGTTTGACTCCACATTTTTGGTATATTAGAATTATGATGGTATATATACTATGCGATTCTAGGCTAATCATTTTTTTTTTATAAATTTAACCGTGTATCAATAAATACATTTGCATGCATTGTTTGCTGGAGATCAACTATTTTCGAAATTTTACATGTCTACAGAGAATAAAGTGAAAATTGAAGCCTATTAAATGGTATTTTAGCTCCCAAAGAACCAACAGTGAGAAAAATAGATACAAATTAGCATGGAAGGCAAGATAAATTAAATTTTCTATCTTTTATTGTGTAGCATGTTGAGTGAATATGATAATGTGCAGCTACAAGCAATGTTTGTTGCATCTTGGCATGGAAATAATAGTAGCACTTTCTGATTGACTAAGTATGTTACATTAGTTGATATTATCCATGGGTGATAATACTATACATGAATTCACTCATAATGCAAGATAATTTATGCTTTTCAACATGTCACAAAATTTTTGCTTACTTATTACTTGAGTTGAAATATATGAGGTACAAGTAAAGATTTGCTCAATGAATAAAGAGAATAAAGTATGTTACTATAGAGAAAAGAAAATAAAAGGAAAAGAGGCGCTAGTTAAGGAAAAAAATATCCCTATAAATGTGAGAAGCTTAAAGACAAATAAAGATTTTTGAAATTGAACTATATCTCTTAAAAGAGAAGATAAATTAGAAGAGTTCATAGTTAAGGAATTAATCATATTTAATTTGCATGAAACTAATACACATCAACATATAAATCTTGCCGAGCATTTCTCAGCTCAGAAAAGGAACAGAAATGCAAGGCAATCTCTTTCCAACACTATTAATCAGAGGCTCTTCATTCTCAATAACCATCCTATACCCTGCATTCGGACCACAAAAAGCTTCATCAAGTTAGCCTTCAACACAACAAGGGTAGGGCTAATCAAGATACAAGTGTATCAACATCTGTTGAATGAAACAATATTGTTCCCCAATGCTTTGGATATGTAGTAAAGGATTCTAATGATAAAGATTAATTGAGCCTAGACGCCTAGAAATGGAAATTGACCGAAAAAATTTTCTATAATTACCCTTTGGTATGGGATGATCTTTACAGGATCATTGATGGTCATTGAACAATAACAGCTCATTCCGTTTCATATTCCTATTTCGACGGTAATGTATGATCACCGTAGGATTAAGATCACTATCCAAGAGAGTGATCCTAATCCTACCAAAAATATGGAAATGTTGGATCATTATGTTGATAATGATCTTCACTAAAAAAAAAAAAAAATTTATGCCTATATTTATCAATTTCTTCCTCATATTATAATAATATATAATGCTATATTTATACAATATTATTTATTATTATAATATATAATGCATTATAATTAATATAATATTATTATCTATATTAATTATAGATTTTATTACTAGTAATTATATCATTATTTATTATACTATAATATTATTATTATGTTATTATAATATACAATATAAATGTAGCTATTAATATATATGCAATGTTTTTTGTGATACAATATGTACCATATATAATGTATATATATAATTGTACAAAAGAAGATATTTTAGTATAATAGAACCATTATCATGGCTTTTATGAAAACATAAACCATGATTGTACCTTATAAATATGTATTCAATTACTTAATGGAATTAGAATTCAAATTTTGAATTTTTGAACTCAATGTTTAATTCAATTTAGTTTTCTTATCAATCACTTGAGAAAATTAGAATATGAATTTTAAACTTTTGAGTTTGAGCGTTAAATTCTTGAATTTAATTTTAAAATTTTAAAATTTTGATCTAGCTCTATTTTCTTATTTAAGTTGGCTATACTTGAGAGCATCTTCGTAAAGATTTGGTCAGGTCTTGATTTAAATGATGACGGTCGTATGCTGATGAGTTGAGCTATTGAATATGATTTTTTTTTTAAAATTTTATATATTAAAAGTCAAGTGATTTTAAACTCCTAAGTTATGTCTCAAGAGAAAAATATATATTAATACATATTATTTAGACTTTTTTTTTTGACTACTTTGTATCTAAACTTGGCTGAATATAATCAAATCAAACTCTTTCTCTTTCTCTCTCCTTCTTTTATATATGCATATGTATGTGTGTATATATATTTCAAGTATACCATTTTATTTGATAGTAGATATACTACGAAAGACTCTGAAGGCACACATATGTAAAACCCAAAAGGTTGGCCAAAAAGTAATATTTAGGTTCATTGATTTTATATAAATATTCAAAATCTATTTTATGCTTAACCAATATGAGATCAAATACATGTCAATACAGATTATCATGTACTCCTCCTTTTTAATTTATAGTATTCTTGTCAAACTAATGATCCAAATCCAACTTCAAAGTTGCATCCAATTCAATATAATTCAAAACATCACAGCAAGTCTATTATAATATTTCATGATCCATATAGGCTATTATAGGTTAGGTCTATTCTGACATTATTTTTAACAATCTTAAACCTCACTTAAAAAAAAAAAAATTAACTGAAAGATAATATTTAAATTTTTGATCTTATATAAATACTTAAGATTTACTTAATGTATAGATAATATGAGAATAAATATATACCAACACAAACTTTTACAAAACATTAAACATGGCCATTGAATTGGTTCATCGAGGTTCTTAATCAAAGATTTTTAACTGCATGCATATATCACAAATATGAAATAAGATGTATCAAATAGTGCACTTTTAGAATGATATATTAGTCCCCTTGTAAAATTTTACAAGTGGGATAGCTTGTGTTGTATGTTTTGTCAATCATATAAACCAGAAAATCGTTCCATCTGTATATCAAAAAGAACAAACCATGCTAGTTGCCTGGCATCCATATGACATGCTATCAATAACCAAGGAAAAAACTACATTGTCTGACGTCACATATATACAGTCCTGTTGCCAGATATATTCAAATACGTGCTCCAAAATAATAAAATATATAATATATCTTCAATGCACGAGCCATTGTAATGTCCCGATTAAAAGCATCCCTAAGTCTTTCTACCAGGCACTTCAAAATATATGCAATTGATATTTTTCATTATAAGAAAGTATTTCTTTTCTTTGTTTTTATTATTATTTTGAATTTTTTTTTAAAAAAAAATTTACCACACATTGCCAGACACCTTTCCTCCTATCAAAATCATTCCTCCCGTCTTTTGGACTTTATGCAGTTGAGAAAAATGGTGTAACAGTCCAATCCATCTATAAAAGAAATTAGTTTATTATTATACCCTGCATTATTGTGTTCAGAGAGAAATTACTACCATACAATATTTCTCCAATCAAAGCCCTTCGTCTTGTCTTTTGCACGTCATGTTGGGGGAAAAAAAGTGTGTTGAATTGATGTAACGGTCAAAACGTAGGTAGGCAGCGAACCATAGACATCGATGAGACAGCAGCAGCTACCATTATCAGTTCCTGGACAACAAAAAACCAAGGGAAATGAAAGATGAGTGTCAAATTTCTCTTCTAATTAAATCCTTGCTACATATATATATATAGATAGGCCTTATTATCTATCTTCTTTCCTTAAACTGGCGAATAAATTTGTCAACAAGAATCTGTCACATGATCAGTTCCTTTTCTCATAGATGTCGACAAATTTGGAGTCACCTTTGACTTGGGTTCCTGTACGTACGTAGTAGTGCTTCTCGTTGTGTTACACTCGCTCTTTCTGTCCGTTACCGAGTTGTTCAAGACATTACTCCCCCACACAAGGACCCCTCCTGCCGCTTGAAAGGTACTGCTCTTTCTCAGTGCGCAATGGTAAAATTGCAAGACTTGAGCTGTCTTTTTCCTGTGTTGCCTTTTGTCAATGGCCATGCCTGCGTATAACGCCATGAACAATCTTGCTAAAGAGTACTGATTCATATATCTCAGACACCTCAGACACTGGACTTTAATTTGTCTTCAGTCATGCCAGCATATATATATATATGGTAATACAAGATGATCAACGGCTTCGTTCTACAATACCTGACGAAAATGGCGTGACATGCATGTGATGAACCATATAAATATTCAGTAGTTCACAACAAGATAATTAGATCTACTCTTACCAATATATATGATGATCCTTTGGCTCTCTTACTTATAAACTATTTATTTATTTTATGCTTTGGGCATCCTCTCTCATGTGTGTATATATATATATGTGTGTGTATAAAAAGAAAGAACTAAATTATGTATGTATGTTACTTTTGGACTAATAATGTCACTCTTTGTCTTAGGATGACTAGTTGGTGTTCTGGTGCCGTGGATGAACAGCGTCTGCTAGGACTGTGTGGCCTGCAAAGATGCATTGGCTGGGTGGGGAGCTCTTCAGCTTTCCAAAACGATATACCATTCTAAGCCCCCACACTCATCTTCCTCTCTAGAATGGTCCATTGGCTAGACCTTAGGCAGTCCTTCATCTTGTATTTGTCGCCATCCACAGCAGTTCTCCGGCTTAATAATCTGATGATCTAGAGCTGTGAACTAAGAGCTAGCCCATCTTCCATATTCTTCAAATGATGAACCCTTTACCCCTAATTCTTCCCTCAGAAAACCTAATTTTAGGTTAGATTCAGGGTTTTGTTGATGCTGTTTTAGTTCTTGATTAGATAATGTCGTCAATGACCTCGGATTTTTAATTGCTAATATTTTGTGCATGTACTTTTTGTGAATATTTGAAGATATTTTTTTTCCTAGTTTATTTACTGGAACTCGTTGTCTCTTCTAGTTTCAATTATAATGTGCTAAAAATTTCATATACTTAGCATTTGACATGTATTGCTCTACTTTTTTTTTTTTTTTTTTTCTAAAGCAAACTAACTGCAAATTAATGGCTAGTAGACTATAAATTTATTTTTAGACAGATGATATTATGCGATAGAACAATGACCATTATACATAATTATTAGGTTATGCTCAGTTTAATTTCTTTAAATTGCACTTGGACGAGATATTTAAAAATTACTAAAATTTTGTAATATAATTTTAAAAGGCACCATTTTAGAAAACTAGAATTTCATAAATTTTTATTTGAATAGTTACTCTTGAAAATAAAATTTTATCTAAGGATTGCAAAGTTTCCTATAAATTAATGTAACAAAAGTTAACGTTTATGTCAATAGTACTCATCAATATATTAATATTAATATATTATTTTTAATATTAAAATATGTATTTCAATTATTTCATTTATTTATAACAATTATGAAAATTATATATATTAATTTTATATTTATTATTTAATGCTAAAAAATTTATAAATAATATTAGAAATGTTTCTAATTAAATTTATATTCTCATTATAAATGTTTATTAATTAAAAATAATTTTTTGTTATAAAATATAAATTAATCATAAAATATTTACTATTATAAAATATAAAATAATATTTAATTGCATAAATGACAAATTAAATGTTATTTTAATTATTTAAGTATTTTAATTTAATGATATTTATATTAGCATATATTATTAATAATATATTTAATAATATAATAACATTAATTAATGTTGTTTTATTTATGTAATGTTTTTTATTGATAGATAAATGATATTAATGTAAATTAATTTATTAATAATAAATAAATGACTACTTTGCAAATAACCATTTATAGTAATTTTATAAGATCTTTTGAAAAATTGCCTTCCAATCCTACAATCCAAAACCTTCTGCAAAGGCTTTATCCTCTTATACCACTCTCTTTTACCTCTCAATTTTTTCTACATCATGGCACCACCCATGTCCGGTTAGAAGAAGCATAGTAGCAAAGTTCTTATTTCATATAGAATAATTAATTTTTTGGTATAATATGAACTAGAAGGATTTATGGTAATGGGCGCATAACTATTGCAATAGTTACCATTCAAATTTGAATAACTGATTTCTGGAATTAGAAATTAATATTTTTGAAAAAATCATCTCCTCTCATCTCTCAAGGCTAGCTTCTAGCTATATTACCAATACTTCTTTTGAACTTGTTAGAAAAAGCCTTTATATGTTTATATTAGTGAAAAAATGTATGTAAAGCACTTATTTTTCATGACTTGTTTTCTGTTGGTTCACAAGAAATGCAAGTGTCTTCTTAACTTGTACAGTTGAAAAGATTAGAAGGTTAATGTTAGCCTCTTCCGCCCCTCCTCAATAAAGTTTCTAATATATCAAGATAAGAGAGAGAAAATATCACTTCCTTTTTCTAGAAAAAGAAAAGAGAATATATATATATATATATATATATATATATATATATATATATATATATATATATATATAGAGAGAGAGAGAGAGAGAGAGAGAGAGAGAGAATATGTGGCCTCCCCCAAGCCTTACTGGCTTGGACCTTGTATTTACTCTTTATTATAGGTTCCTACTTATTGCAATAAATAGTACTGCTATTTAGACTTAGAAGATTTAAGATTTGGATGATTAGAATAAAACTGGGCTTTTGTTGGAAGATGATAAAGGGGTCTAAGGTAACAAAACTAAAAATTTAGGAGAGTGAAGAAGGATAGGATTATTAAAGCATGGCAGTTTCTTGCTCAGCAACGAAGGGGTTAATAGAAGTATCTTCGGTTAGGATCACTACTTGTTTAAATAGTTAATTAGATGGAAAAATTTTGATACATGGCTAGAAATTTGTCATATTAGATGAAGTGCAGGGATGAGTTTGTCATGGTTACTTAAGCTCACTTGAGAGAGGTGAATAGAGGAGCTTCTAAAAGGATGTGATACGAACCCTGCCAACTTACGGAACCGATACCAAATCTGAACATGTAACCCAAGAATGCTTAAGTTTGAGAAGAAACCATGATCCATTGCTTAGCGAAGCAAGAACCTTGGTATGCGAAGATGCCACAAACGGGGATGGAAGATTCGTTCGATAAGTCAGTTTTTGAATGCCACAAGGAATTCTTTGATAAGTTTAGAAACTTTCTTCAAGAACTCAAGAAGAAAATTAAGTCACAAAAATTGTGAGCAAACTTCAAAACTTTGTTTTTTTATTCTGTCTCCGTATTGGCTTTTTATAGCAGAGTTACAAAGAGTTTTAATTGTAAAATTTCTAATATAGAAACCACGCCTAACCACTCTAGGAAAGAATCTTGATTTGACTCAAGATTTTCATTCCTGTTAAAAATAAGCCTAACATGAAAACCATGCCTAACAAACCATAATACGCCTAATCATGCTAGAAAAAAAATCTTGATTTGACTCAAGAATTTTATTCCTCTTAAAAATATGCCTAACATAGAGAACCATGCCTAAAATGTGATTACTAAGAAATCAAATTACACCTAAATATGATTACAAGGAAATCAAATCTTGATCAGCTCTTCTAGCTTCTTGAATACGCGATCATAATCTTGACTTAATTCTTTGCTAAAGAAAATGCCCTTGCATATGTATCTCAGGTTGGACATGCCAAAAAAGGTAGTGTTATGCCTCAATAGATGTGTTTGGCTAATAGATTCTCTTCTGAGTCAACTTTGATGAGTAAAACCAGCCTTTGTTCTTCTTTAGTGGTGAACATGCTCTCTTCTTATTGTAGAACTCTTTGGACTAAGTTATTCAGTTCTTCTTTGAATCTTTTAGCTCGAGCCCTCGTCTTGGAACTTGATTTGGATCTCTAGAATGCTCCTTGATGTTCTTCTCATCATTCTTCCCCTCTTGAGAAGGATTTGCTCTTAAATCATCACCTACATCAAAAGGACTCAAATCATAAACATTAAAAGTAGCACTAACATTGTACTCACCTGGTAAATCAAGTCGGTAAGCATTATCGTTGATCCGCTCTAACACTTAAAAAGGTTCATCTCCTCAAGGTAGCAACTTCGAACATCTTTATGCCGAAACCTTTCTTTCCTTATGTGTAGCCAAATCCAATAACCAAGCTCAAAAACTGCTTGTGACGTCCTTTGTTTGTTTGCTTGATGTATTGTTCTATCCTCTTCTCGATGTTGAGTCATGTTCTCTCATGGATTTGCTTCATAAATTCTGCTTTCTTTTTGCCATCCAAGTTTACATGCTCGAAAACAAGGTGATAAATCCAAAGAGGTTAAAGGATTAAAACCATAAACAATTTCAAACTGTGAGAAATTAGTGGTAGAATGAATGGTACAATTATATGCGAACTCAACATGTGGTAAACAATCCTTTCAAGTCTTAATGTTCTTACTAATGATAGCCCTCAACAAGGTGGATAAAGTCCTATTAACAACTTTAGTTTGACCATTGGTTTGGGGATGACAAGTAGTAGAAAACAAAACTTTTGTTCCTAGTTTTCCCCATAACGTCTTCCAAAAGTAACTTAAGAACTTAGCATCCCGATCTAAAATGATTGTCCTAGGCATACTGTGCAACCTCACAATTTCCTTAAAGAACAAATCTGCAACATGGGAAGCATTGTTGGTTTTATGACGGTAAGGAAACCAATGCAGGCATATCTATTTTTTAATTTTTTTATTATTTTATAAAGCAGCGAAAATAATGATAAATCAATCAAATCGATTTATCTATCTATCTACATCAGGAACTAACAGGATAATAGTGCATGTAAATGATAGCAAAAGTTAGAAAGAAAACATAAAACCATTTTATGTTAATGATTTGATCATTATCAAATAACAATAAGGTACTTTACCCAAATTGTTGGATGGTTGAAAAGAAGAGCTCCTTAAGTCACACGCATATGGCCTTTATAGGTAGTTTACACCAGAGCTCTTTCCTGATCAAATCCTTCGAAATGCTAGCTTCTTAGGATCCACAAAGGCTGATCTTCTTCTTATCCCTTTGGACGGCAAGACAGTCTTATAGCCGAAGAAGAACTAGTAGAGGTGAAAGAGGAACCATTTCTCAAACTACTCTATACACACCTGAAACCTTAATCCTTATAATATCCCACACAAGGTAGAAAACATTTTTCTAAAGTAGAAAACCTTCAAAAAAACTTCTACCACCTACAATAACCCTTATAAAGGATAGCATGAAGGGAGAAGGTTTGAAAGGTGGAAGGATTTATGGAGAGTGGGAGAGGTTTGAAAGGCAGTGGGAGATGGAAAGAGGTTTTACATTTTAGAAGGTGGAGGGCTTGAGGAGAGGATT
This sequence comes from Calamus simplicifolius, assembly GCA_900491605.1. Taxonomy (NCBI): domain Eukaryota; kingdom Viridiplantae; phylum Streptophyta; class Magnoliopsida; order Arecales; family Arecaceae; genus Calamus; species Calamus simplicifolius. Next base: position 581,402 of record UESW01003845.1, on the reverse strand, counting down.
AAGGTGAAAAACTTATTTAGCTTTAAGTGTTCTAATTAGTTCTAGGTTTAAATTCTAAATTCCAACCATAATAGGATTAAATCTAAATTCTGAATTTGGACTTAAAATGAATTCCAAATTTAAACTCAAGACTAATTTTAGCAAAATTCAAATTTGAATTTGAAATTCAAATTCAAATGCAATAAAAGGAATGAAAGAGTGCATGATTAAGTCCAATCCAATTGGACCCCAAACCAAAACATATTTGGCTTGACTCAATCATTGATCAGCCTTTAGATCAGGAAGAAAACCCCTATGGTGTGTGACCCCATAGGTTCAAACACTAAGCCGGTAGTACAAGAACATTTCTAGCACTAATCAATGTCGCCATCTAGCAATGACACCCAACGTTTGGATAGGTCGAAGATTACAAAGCAATAATTTAAATTCTCTGGCATATGGTTACCATATAATTCATTCCTTTGACCTCATAATACTCAGGATGACTTAGGATTTAATTGCCAACCATTAATCAACACATCCATAATATGCCTTAACCTTACAAGTTCTGTGACTCCTCACAAGAACTATCCTGGCCAATGTTTTGCTAAGTTGAGACATAGTGAGACATTTATTCCAAACTATTTGGTGGGGTCAATCCCTTTTTGATCCACCACTGCTCCACAAGTACTTGGCTGTATCTAGATACCTTCCGTCACTAGATTATAAATCTAGGTAGTCCCGCACTAGAGCACAGTGAGTTGCTTGTAAACTATCATGGTGATCTCAGGTTCGAGGGATACTTATATCTATATCCCTTCGTGAGCAACCCTTGGCAGAAGAGAGCTCTGCAGATGGGTCACATTTAATGAAATGTCATACATTTCATAGTATGCTATACTAGTGTCTTTACACTCCTTCGTCAAGAGAACAACCAACCTATATGACATACATCAACCTATACTTGATACGTTGTCGTCCTATAACAATGTATCCTTTGGTTAAAAATAGTTTTAAGAACTACTCGATATATCCTCTCTATATCGAATACAAGGTAGTTCTAAGGACTCCATCACACAAGAGCTTTTTACAGAAAAATGTAAATGTGATGAACTACCAAATTATTTTTATTTATTATAAAATTTATATACAATTACAATGAGCATAACCATCTATAGCCTAGATGATTGGCTTTGGGACACATTTTCCAATAATGACGAGGGATAAAATGAGACATCTTAGAAAATTGGTCTACAACCACAAAGATTGAAATCCCAAAATAAAATCCATTGAAATATCAATCCAAGGAGAACTAGGAATAGGTAGGGGTGTGAAAAGATCATTTGGGTGAACCCTCAACTTTGCTTACCTACAAGTGTACCTACCACAAATCCTCTCAACATTTCATTTCATGTGTGGCCAATAGAAGTGCTCCTGCAACATCACTAAGGTTTTAATGACCCCAAGGTGTCCCATTAACCCTCCACCATGAGATTCCCGAACTATCAAGTCCCTTATCGAACAATTAGGCACACATAACTTATTAACAAAAATCCCTCATGCCTAAAGAACTTGCCCTTTGAAGATTTTTCACAAACACTATAAACTTCACCAAAGTCATGGTCATCATGATAAAGTTCCTTAATATGTTCAAAACCATGAACTTAGCATCAAGAGTAGAGATTAAGGCATACATGCATGAAATTGTATCCGCAACCACATTTTTCTTATCTTATTTATACCGAATGATATAAGAAAAAGTCTCAATGAACTCAACCCATCAAGCATGTCTCTTGTTCAACTTGTGTTGGCTTTTCAAACGTTTCAGGGATTCATGATCCGTGCGAATCATAAACTCCTTTGGCTCCTTTGGATTACTCTGATATGCTGGTCGGTTTGGAATGACACGTCGGAAACAAAATTGATTTGGTGCTCAATCCCTTGGATTGGTGGTAATCCATGCAATACTTCCTTAGGAAACACTTCCTCGAGCTCCTACAAGAGAGAAACAATAACATTAGGCAAGAAGAATCAAGTTGGTTGGTGTTTAAAAGAGCCTCATTGTACATGAGTACAATCATTGGCCATTTTAAAATCAAAGCTCTCCTAACCTCACTTGTTCTTGCATAGAAATTTCTTTGTTTTCTCTCTAATTTTACCTCATTGGCCGATCCTTCTCTCTTTTTTCTTCCTCACCAGATTCGACCTTGATCTCACTCTCATTCTCTTTCTTTTGCTTATTCATTTTCTTCTGATCACTCAAATTCTTTTGATCACTCAAATTTTCTTTAGCACTCAATTTTTGTAATCTCACTTGGTCTTCATAGACTTGCTTGGGTGTCATTAGAACAAGAGTGATTGTTCATTGATTTAGTACAAATGAGTACTTGTTGGTAAAGCCATCGTATTGCACACATTGATCAAATTGTCATGATCTTCCTAGTAATAAAAGGTGTCCTACTTGCATCGATACTACATCACACAACACTTCATCTTCATATTTTCGATGCAAAATGGTACTACAACTTGCTTTGTAATACTTCACCATTATCATTCAACCATTGTAGCTCATATGGTCGAAGGTGTTTAAGCATCATGAGCCATAGCTTTTCAATCATGAAAGTGCTAGCCATATTAGTGCAACTACCACCATCAATAGTAACACCACATACCTTGTTTTTGATGTGGCAACGAGTGTGGAAGATATTCTTCCGCTGCGCTTTCTCTTCCTCTTCTTTAGCTTGTAGACTCAAGGCTCATCGTACAACTAGTCCAAGCATCTCTCCACACTCGGCTTCAAACTCCTCGTCTCCCTTTTGAACATCCTCCAATGATCATCTAAATCAGCCTCATCTTCGGATTGAATCTCACCATTCTCGAAGGTCACTATAGCTCGCTTGTTTGGGCATTGACTAGCTATGTGTCCTCTTCCCTGACATTTAATCTCACTAGAACGAGTCGAAGTGGGGCTGATTTACCTTGAGAGGCCGTGGTAGTGATGGCTGCCTTTGGCTTAGATTTGGCCTTGGGAGTGGATAGATTTTAGGTTTTCTTCTATTTTTGGATAACTCGATCTTCAAGGTGCTACAATTGGATTTTGAATAGCTGGTTTGGGTTGGGTGCTATTTTCCTCTTGAGTTGTTGCTCAACTTTGATAGCCATGTGCCACCATATCCTCCAACTCTATATAGTGTTGCAAATCCACCCTATCATGGATCTTCTTATTTAACCCCATTAAAAATCTGGCCATGGTAGCTTCTCGATTCCCCTCTACATTAGTCCGAATCATTGCAATCTCTATCTCATTGTAATAATCTTCTATACTTAGACTCCCTTATCTAAGTCCCTGCATTTTTTATATAACTCCATATAGTAGTGGCTTGGAATGAATGGCTTCTTCATCACCGCTTTCATTTTCCCCCATCTATGTTCCCTATTCCGCCTCCTATTTATAACAAGATGATCCCACCAAGTGATAACATAATCAAAAATATTCAATCACATCAAGTTTTACCGTTTTTGCTTCAAAATAGTTGTGGTAATAAAAAATGAACTCCATCTTCTCCCACTCAAGATATGCTGTCAGATTTGACTTGCCTTGAAAAGATGGAATCTTCATTTTAATACTACCCAAATTGTTGTCTTTCTAATTCCTAACTCCTCTATTCTGCCCACCATACCTTCTATTACCATCAGTCAAATCCTTATCATCTTCTTCATCAATCTCGTCCCCAAGGTACTCTTCTTCAACCCTCGCTCCCCTTGGCTGAACTCTCTCGCTTCTACGCACATTAGGAGCTTTTTGTGGTTGCCCCTCTTATGTTTCCTCTTCTATCCTATCCAACCTCTCATGCATGTGCTCTAATTTCATCCTCATCATCTGCCTCATCTCCCCAAATAATGCCTGTATTTGTATGTTCAGAATGGTTGGTTGTTGAATGCTTTCATTTGAGTTTTCTTCATGATTGTGTGATATATTTGAATCTGCAAAATTAGGTTAGAAAGAATATGGAAAGGACTTCATCACACTCTCTTGCCTTTTTTTTGTTACTTAAATTTTTCTTTGAGTTTTTTAAAACTAGTCAAATGACAATGAACAGGAATTCAAGTAGCAAATCCAAAGACTAAACAAATCAGATGACCATATTTGTAGCAGAATCTAATGATTTTTTTTTTGATACTCAAACGTGGGGTTTTGACAAAAATGGGTCTAGGACACAATGAACAAGTTTAGAAAAAAAAAATTAAGGACTTCCAGACTTCTTTTTTTTTTTATGGATCCCCTTTTTTTCCTTTCTTTTCTTCTTTTTTTTTTTGATAAGTTCACACTACCCACTTTTTTGATGTGAACAATAATCCTTACTTAGGCGAATGTGTTCAAAACTTTTCATATAATATCTTTCATGTCGGCGTATTTAAAATTTTTAAATTATTCATTATTAATAAAAATTATATCATCATATTACTAATACTTTATGGTTATAAATTATAGTCATATGTATCATTGTGACAAGGTCAGAACACTACATTTAATCTTATAGATGGGAGCTAAAACACTATATTTAATTTTATGGATGGAAGCTAAAATATCATATTTAAAAATAGGTACTAAGAGAAGTATGTTCCTACAATGTCAATATATGATGGTTTTCCTCTCCACATGGTCATTCTGTTGGGACACATCCAGATGGGACATGTGAAATGTTGTCGGTTTTAAGACTTTCAAATGAAAGAAACGACAGTATTATGGGAATAAAAAATTTTGATAAGGCAAGAAAACTGAAATTTAACCTATCGATCCAAACTAGGTTTAGGTTGGATCAAAGGAGTAGAGGTAGAACTATGCGCAAAGAGGGGGACTTACAAATTAGAATTAATAAATAATTTTAAACTTAAAATCTATATAAATTTATGTTAAACATGTATAATGCAATCAGAACAAATAAAAGAATCGCATTGCATACATTCTTCACATCCAAATTGAAATTTCAAATATAAATTTAATTACAATCCACTATAAAAAAGTTAGTTACAATTAAAGTTAACAAAATTTAAAATACATGAAATAGAAGATATAAAATAAAAAAGCCAAGGTCAATGATCTGCAGGAGGAAAGTTGTCATCCTGTCCATGAGGATCTGATGCTCTAGGAGCCTATAAGAGAAATTAAAAATGTTTAATTTATGAAACTATCAATGATATATATTATATAGTTAATTAATTTAATATAATGATATATATTTAATAATATATGTATTTACATGATGTGGAACAAACATCTATACGATAGATGTAAGCCGCTTAATGTGTTCTCTCATGGAATCTATCGCTGCTCTGTCGATGACATGGCTCTATCACATCTCCTCTATCTTCTGCTCATGTCTGCAAACACGTGCATCCTGAACACCATCCGCAGAATCACGTGTATATCTACTCATTTAGATAACTGAGTGGGGATGACTTTAACTCCATATATAACCCCTTACTTAACCATAGTTTCATTTATGGAGATTCCACCACCACGTAGGATTAAGGTTGTAGAGACTCCACCATCAGGGTTTCATTTGCGAAGACTCTACCACCATGCGGGATTAGGATTTTGTTTGTTGTTTCTGCACTAGGCAGATCCAACTACAGGTAATCTTCCACTTTTTTTTATGTTTTAATCTAAAGATTGATCAAGAAGGGAGAAAGAGGTGAGAGGGTGGTGCCGACGAGCGTTTGGCACGTGGGAGAGGGTTGGATGCATGATTTATTAATACAGTCAGGGCTCTCCATCAATGAAGACAATAGATCAATCAGAGTAGAAGACAAGGGAGCGGCCGTTCTTGGGGCTAAAGCGAACTGGGATGCCCCTCTCGAAGGAGGGATTGAAGGTGAAGATGGATTTGAATCCATACTTGTTGAGGATGTCTTGTACCTCGAGGCGGTCCTGATCCCACCCACCCAGCTTCGATCGGAAGACATCGATTGGCCCTCGACCTTGCCTGAAGAGGTAGACCTCCACCTCTGGGACCTTGGTCTGGATGAATCTAGGGTTAGGATTTGGCAACGTTGAATCTTCGTAGGGCTCGATCGTTTCGCCCCTCTCACCCTCGTCCGCCATGTTTTTTCGATCTCAAGTAGGAATATGTGGGAGTTTATTCCCTTTAGGCTATGTTTGGATCTTTGGAGGGAAAGGAAAGGAGAGTAAACAGAAGTAAAGGGATGAAAGGGGAAGGAAGGGAAAAGAATGTCTGTTCTTCTTTTTTTGTTTGGAAAGGATGGAAGAAAAAAAAAGGTAATATCATTATCTTGTTTGTATAGAGAGGGAAGAAAAGAAGGAAGAGTTATGTGACAATTATACCCCTTCAGAATTGAGAATGAATAGTGAGAATGAAAGAATGAAGAATAGAAAATGATGAAATATTTTGGTCTTCCAAAAAAATATAACTTAAACATTTTTCTCTCCCCCAGCTTACCCCTCGATTTGGGGGTTAACAAATTTATTCTCGTTGAGAAAGAAGCACGGGAATCAGTTACTCTCATTTCCTTCTTCCTCTCTCTTTCACCTCCCTTTCAAACAAAGTAACTTATGATATTTTCTTTTGTTTTCTTTCCCTTGCCTCCATTCACCCCAATCCTAATAGACCCTTATTTTGGAAAACATCTCCGGTCGTCGTCAAGCGAATAATTTTAGTTTCGATCATCCATTCAAAGTGGTCTAACGTAGCTAAAAAGATGATGAGGACCATCTTACCCAGCGATGGCCGTCCTGCACCAAAGATTCCTATCAATTATAAATAAATCTAATTTATAATAAAATATAATTTTAAAAATTTCAATATATTTTAAAATTAAATATATTTTTAAAATTATACAGAATATTAAAGATTTAGATTTTAAAAATATTTTAAATAAATTAATACCTAATCAAGCTAGAGATGAAGATGAGTGGATATAAATTAGGTTATATGAATTATTTATCTTCGTTAATAAGAAGAAATTTCTCAATCATCCGTTCCCTATTGTAATCATCCTTTACTTTTTCCTCTCCTTTTACCCACTTTGTGCAATTCTTGATAGCTTAACTCTAAAAAATAATACTTAAAAATATTTTTTTAGAATAATTATAATAAATTTAATTTTTTTAAAAAAATTACTTGAGAAGAATGCTTTAAATATAAGTTTAGTTCACCACCCACTCCTTCATCAACTAAATTGTTTTAGAAACATGCAACGTGCAAAATTGGTCTTTGATATGGTCGCTACAGGGTTGGTTCGTTGATCGTTTCGCATTCGTCTGGCCGAAGTGGGAGAGGAGCTGGGTCTAAGATCAAGGGCGAGAGATCTTTGAGAGTTTAAGGTAAAATCTGCTTCAAGAATTGCATTAAAAAAAAATGGAAAAAAAAAATATTTATTAACCGGTGTGTTTTCCATACAAGCTTTTTTTTTTTTTTTTTTTAAAAAAACTTTTTCCCCACTCCAAAATCTTTTGTGGGGAGGGGGGGAGCGTTTGTGAGGTTGGATCCACTTGTAAATATTTTGTACTCTTTTCTTTGGTCTATTGGTAAGATATGTTTTTCGTGTTTACTGGTAATTTCTTGGGGAACTGAAGAAAGAATTAATATTGTATTTTGCTAAAATACGCTGTCCATCTATTGCTTCATGAGTGAATCTATTTGGTTATTTAGTTTCCACTGAAGGATATATGACTGGGCTGTTATTTGGATTTCCAAGTTAGGTTTGTTGTGATGGATGTCAAGTTTGGGTTCATGTAGAATGTGACAAGACATGTGGCAGCCTGAAGGTCTGTTTTTTCCTGAATCTTGCTTTACTAATGTTTCAGCCATAATTTGAAAACATTTTATTTTTTTCTTCAAATTTGTGCCATCTTGAGTGTGAGAGTGGTTTTTACTGATAGAATATTTTATTCTTATAGGATCTGGAAGACGCTGATTACTTCTGCCCTGATTGCAAGGCAAAGTTCCATTCTGAATTATCAGTTATGAAGAATAATCATCCAACAACAAGGTACCACATCATTCTTCCTGACCCTTTAGCCATTATTTACTTACATTGACTGGGACTATAATATTAGACATACGTATTGATTTTACTAATGATGCTTGCCTTCTGAACAGGTGTGATAATAGCAATTTGCAACACACAATTCCTGATAAGATGATTGTTTGTTGTTGTGGTTTTGAAGGGATATATTTAACAGAGCAGCATGTGTAAGCATCATAAGTTTGCTGACTCTGATTAAAAAAAATGCAATCAATTCTCTCAATGAAGCATGAATTAAATGGGCCATATTCTTACATAATATTAAATGGTTTCTTTTCTATTAGTCCTATTAATTTTGAAATATTTATTGGTTGATTAATTAGTTTGTTTATTGTATTTTTTGTCGCCATGATTAATTATATATGTTTCATTAATGCTGGCTGGTTTTGTTCCAGTGGTATGCAGTCTCTGTTAATTTATTGGAGCAGTCACCAACTTTTCATATTTCAAGCACTTAAAAGTATAGGTGGACTAACTAAGCATGAGATCTTTATTCAATAAGGCAATTGTTAATGTTGGATAGGAAAAGTTTTTCTTCGAACTTTGTCAAATGATGTATAAAATGTAATCTCTAGTTACGAAGAAACTGGACAAATAAAATTTGGGCCTCGAGTGAAGTTTGGAATCAACAAACAGGTAGTATATGAAGAAGCTTTCTTGCATAAAATCTATCTATTAAACCAGTATAGTACACAAACTAAAATCATATCCAGGATAACTATGAATTGGGTGATTCATAAACTGACCACGTATTCCTGTGTAAGTTGATCATAACTTTGCTCCTTTTTTAAATCCTTCCATGCTTCATCACTTATGTCTTGTCCACCAAGATATCTATGGATTTCTTCATGCACATGCATAAGATTGCACACTTTCAGTGTCTTTGGCACACCACTGTCAGTTGGATCGTGGATGTGCTTTGTTTTTCTTGTGCACATAATATTGTTTCAATGCTTGCTTTGCAAAGTTTTAATATGGTCTCGATTCTTGTATTGATCAATCTTTCATCTTTATTGTATATTATCCTGATATGTAGACAAAAAGAATCACATTGCAAAAAGTTTGAGAGATAAAATACAATAACTATGGTATTAGATGTTGGTGTCTTTGATCATGAACGGGTCCGTTATATTATTTGAAAAGATATCGATCACTTTTGCTCAATGGAGAAGATTACTTTTAGTTGTATTATGCTATATATGAGGTAATAAAATATTTTTATATTTTTGAGTTTCATATGCAATTACTAGATGTTATAACTTTCTAATAATAACTATGGGATTAAACAATTTAATTTGTGTAGCTATTTGTACAATCAACTCAAGAAATTAAAACTACTCAATATGTATGGCTTCATAGACCCTGGACATATCTCTATTCACTGTGGATCGGCTAGAGCACAATCAGATTTGATTGTTAATGATTAGAGCGTTGTTATGTAGATCAATTGTTTCTAGCTCCTTATAACTCTGGGTAAATGCTTTTTAAATCAAAATTGATACTTTTGATATTAAGTTGTTGATTATTGTTATTATGTTTATGAAGAGATCATTGGTCCTTGGTAGTTATTGATCCTCATGGGGATAAAGTATTTTTTGTGATTCTATTGGATGTTCAGTGGGAAAAGAATTGAAAGGTATTATTAATACGTAAGTATTTATTTTTTATAATTTTGTAATAATTTTCCTGGGTTATATCATTTGAGTCTCACACTATTATTATACTTTATTATACCAGTGCACTCAAAATATACAATGCTAAATCTGATCGAGTTGCAAGAAAAATACTTACTTGAAAGTCAGTTCAGGTATATTGAGTTGCATATTTTTTAAATAATTTATAAAATTAGATCTTATTTGTTTGAATCTTATAAAAAATTTTAAATTTATTTTTTAAGTATCCTAAGCAACCAACAGGTGTTGAATGTAGTTATTATGTCATCATGTATATGAAGAAAATCATTGAGAATCATATTATTTAAACCGATGAAAAGGTAGGTTATTATTGCATGCTTCATATAAGTAGTACCTTTTATGGCTTTAGATTTTTATGTCATATGTTATTTAGTACTCTTTTTTTAAGTAACTTATGTGTATATACAGTTTAACGAGAATAAAACTTATAAACAAGAAGAGATCGATATTATGCGCGGAGAATGAGTCGAGTACTTGCAAGGTTTTATTTGAAGATATGTTATGGATGTTTGTATATTAAAGTTTGGATTATCTGAAAATATTATGAATGTTTGTATAATAGTATTGGATATTTCAATTCAATATATTTTTTAAAATTAAAAGTATATGTTTGTATGATAGTATGGATATTTGTATGACAGTATTGGATATTTCAATTCAATATTTTTAAGATATTTTTGGAATTAAAAGTATATGTTTGTGATACTATTGCATATTATACTACATTTTGAATATAAAAACATAGTCTAAAGTAAATGATAGACTATTTTTTAATAAAAAAGTAGTCTTTTGTACAATTATTGACTATATTTTTGATAAAAATATATTCTAAATATATTTAAAGACTATATTTTTTTTATTTTAACTATGTCTAAATTATAGTCTAAAAGAGGGACTTTTAACAATACTCACACTTTTAACTACACTCACCTAAGCTACGTTTTAGAAAACATAGTCTAAATATAAAAGACTACGTTTTTTAGATGTAGTCTAATTAAAAAATCATTGTAGTGCATCCTTCAATAAGACACCAGTATGTATCAACCTTGTAAAATTTACAAGTGTAAATTTATTTACATCTTTTTTCAAACCTTTTAATGAGTTTATATCTACCCAATCACATCTAAATAATATAACTTTAAAGATTTTATAACAATCTAACTCATAAATATCTTTAAGTGCACCATAATAAGTTTTTCCATTTGCTTCAACCATAACACTACTATTCTATGTTTTTCTAAATTTTTATGAACTTTATTATAGAATTTAAAACCATTGATTATGAATCATTATATCTATTGATAACTTTGTTAGGTCCTTGAGCTAGGGCTATTAATTTATTTGAATAATATCTCTCCAACATCGTTGATACCTAAAAAATAAGGAATGTTAACAAGTTATTTGATGTTAAATCTATCTATATATTCTTTAAATATATGTCAAACCTATTTTGAAAGCCATGCAGGAATAACTCAACTAATTATCGCTGCTCAATCCTTGGATTAGGTCAGTGCTATGATTAGCTTGTCGCTGAGACATTAAAAATTCGCTGCATAAAATTTACTTTGTTCATTTAGAACAAAAAAATAAGATATGATATTTAAACTTGAAATGTAATAAATTATACTAACCTACGATAGTCAAATATTATTTACTATTGATTCAATACAATAGTTTCGATTCTTTCCATTACTCTACTTGCAATTGAAAACTTATACAATTCTACATTATCTATAAAATCACTATACCATTAAGGTCTATTAAATACTATTTCTATACCTTGAAGATATCTTAAACAAAATGTCAACACTCTTCAGCAATATATCCTTCCGTAATCGAACCCTCTCGACAGGCTCTATTTCATACATAATCTTTCAATAGCATAAGGTGCATACAAGATAAATAAATTATAAACATAGCATAATTATGATGCTACTTTTATTAAAAATTATAGTGTACCAATCAATGTGATACATTAGACTCTATAGTGTACCTCTCAATAGGATACATCCATCTATACTATATTGATCCACCAAGCTCGACTTCCGAAGCTAAGTGAATGAGTAGATGTATCATAATAGTAAAAAATTCAGGAAGAAAAACTTTTTCCATCTGACAAAGTGTAATTGTAACATCAGACTCCAACTGATCAAGCCCTTCAGGATCAATAACTTTTGAACATAATGCCGTAAAGAATGATGATAACTAAATTATAACAGCAAGAATTTGTTTAGGCACTGATGATCTTGAAACTATTGGCAAGTTATCTTGCATTAATATGTAACCATTATGACTTTTGAGATTAGAAATTTTTATATCTTTAAGATGCACACACCTTAAAATGTTTAATGCATATCCATCATATACTTTAATTAATAGTTTTCAATACTTTCAAAAATTACCTTTTTCTTGAGGAGACATTGTATAAGATGCAGCAAGTAAATAAATTTTATCATTAGCAAGCATTATGGGATGAAGCTTAGGTTGGATACTCAATTTTTTTAAATCACATTTTGCCTTCATGTTATCTTTGATTTTTTCATAAAGATGCAGATTATCACAAACATTCTTCCCTAAGTACATGACATCAAAATTATGCCAAATAAGATTATGTTCCCATAAGGCAAGTCAAAGAAGATACTTCTTTTTTTTTTATTATAAATGTTTGCTAGGCTAATTTGTAGATGTTATTTGAAGCTAAACCCAACCGAACATTATGTATATTAGAGACAAAATTAGAATGCCTAGTATTAAATGCTCTCCATTCCAAACTATCTTCTGGATGTCTCAACATTTCATCCTTTGTACCCTTCATCATGCCATCTCATTAATGAAGCTATTTTCAATGATGAATATAACCTCTTCAATCGAGGAATAAGAGGAATGTATTGCAATACCTTCATCGGTTTTTTTTTGTTTTGTTCATTACATCATCCTCATCTTCTTCATGAGTTGTCCATCGTGAAGATCCACATACATTGCATGACTCTCGATCAGCATTTTTACCATGATATAATATACAATCTTTTGGACAACTATGGATCTTTTAATATTCAAGATCCAATTTGCTAACAACTTTCTTTGCTTCATAATAAGAGGATGGTAAATCAGAGCCTTCTGAAAATGCATCCTTTAGTAACTTGAGAAGCATGGTAAAACTCTTTCTGGACCATCCAAATATATATTTTATATAAAATAAATGTATAAGAAAAAATATTTTAAAAAATTTTAAATAGTCCGGATATAATTGTTTATCTGTATCTTTAATTAAATTATGATATCGAGTTGACTCAACAATTGATGATTGCATCTGCTCATCGACAAATGTTTGTTCCATAAATGATTAGGATAATGCATTCATGGCTTTCTCCATTATTATTTGCATAGAGATCATGATAGAAGCAATACACTATGAATAGTTAAGCTATGTAGGAATAATTTGACAATAAAGTTTGCTTCTAAGCTGTTGGGAAAATTATTAAGAAATTATTTATCCAATTATTAATTTTGATGATTAACAAAAGCCATGAGTATATTCATTGTATTTCTAATAGATTTGATAAGTGTTTCAGGAATTAAGATTGGTTATTTATTCAAAGGACACTTATAAATCAGTTTTGAACCGAGTTTCAATGGAATTTATTTAAGTTCAGAACTTGGAGCCAACACCTAGAACCATTAGAGCAGACTCCAGAGTGTATCAGAGCAGTTGTATATTTTTGGCACGGTTCGGAGTCGACACCTAGAGTTTCGAAGCCGACACCTGAGGTTTCGGAGTCGACACATGAAAAGGTGGAGCCGACTCTAACCTGAGTTACAGAGACTACATTTTTCGGAGCAATTCTCGGAGCTGACACTTCAGAAATCGAGAGCCAACTCCAGTCTGTGGGGAGTCGACACTTTGCAAAGTCGGAGCCGACTCTACGTCAAATCAATTTTGCTATTTATGGAAACACGATCTGGAGCCAACACATGAAAAGTTGGAGCTGACTCCAACCTGTCAAGGACAATTTTCAAAAGTAGCAGATCGAACTCTAACGGATATATTTTCTTACCTAACTCTCAACTGATACATTTCTTTGCGTAAGGAAGCATCCAAGGTACTTTATAATGGCTATTTCTCACCTAATCTCAGATTAAGACTCTATAAAAAGGGGATTCATCCGTTTGAAAAGATGAACGGAAAAGAACAAAAAAATATCGAGAAATAGAGAGAAAAATCAAGAAAAATACTCAGTAAAAAGAGAGAAATTTCAAAGAGAAATATCTGAGTCCCTGCCTATCATCTAAAGAGAGATTCAAAAGAAATCTAAAGCCCTCAACGTTCAAAATAGGAGGATTTCCAAAGTTCTAGAGAAAAAGAGAAAAAGACCTATTTCCTCAACGAGCTGAGTTAAAGATCCAATGATTCAATCCTTGCTCATCCATTCAAAAGAAAAGAGAAAAAGAAGAAAAGAAGAAAAGCTCAAATCCACTTGGCTTCAATCAGACTTTCTTATCTTTGTTTATTTATATTGCTTATTTGCTCATTTAAGGAGCTTTCCATTATTGTAAACATTAAATTGATTGGTGTTTACTAATTCAATCAAGGAGATTGAATTAGCTGAGGTAGTTTACCTCGGAAACAAGCTAGTTTAGCTTGTGTTTGGGTTTTGTGCTGGTGAACCCGTGAAAATCGGTTGGATTCATTGTGACCCCATGTAAAACAACAAGTTAGGGTTGTGAGCTTGTAAAACAACTCAACTGTAATCAGTGGATTATAGTGTGGACCCAAGAGTTGCTTGGGAGTGGACGTAGGTGTGGGATACACCGAACCACTATAAATCTTTGTGTGTTTGTCATGCTTTTGTCTCTATCTCTCTCTCTTTGTGCGTTAAATTATTGCATCACTTCACTAGTATACATAATCCTTGTGAAATTTGGTTTTAAGTTTTAAGTGTTAAATTTTTTAAAAGAACCCAATTCACCCCCCCTTCTTGGGTTGCCATCTGGGCCAACATAAGCCAATCAAAATAATTGCAACAAGTTTTTTTTTAAAAAATAATAAGAAGATACCACTGATATATTACCTTCCTGCAAATATATTAATTTGATAATCAAGTTTGCTTCTAAGCCAATCAAATAATTGCATCTAATATCAAAGTAGTAATATTATATTACAAGAAAAAAGGGTCATTTGTGAAGGATTTTTCCAGGGAAAAAGAAAATATTCATCAAAAATTTATATTTTTGTCGGATTTCCAACAAACAAATGGTCGTCAAAAAAACGTTCCTTGGAAATATTTTTTGAGGAATTTTTTTGATGAAATTTATGTTCTGAGAGATTTTCTAATAGAATTTATCTCATGCAAATTTTGATGGATTTTTTGAGAGATATTTTCTAAGGGATTTTCTGATGGAACTTTTACAAGGGATTTTTTGAGGGAAAATTTTTGAGGGATATTTCGAGGAAAAAATTTCTGAGGGATTTTCTAAGGAAAATTTTTCGAGGAATTTTTTGAGGGACCACTACTACAGAAATTTAATTAGACTATGTCTAAAAAATGTAGTCTTTATATATAGACTATGGTTAAAAGTATTTTAAAAAATGTAGTCTTTTTGAGTGTAGTCAAAAAAATATGAGCGTAGTTAAAAGTCCCTGGTTTAGACTATGTTTTTAGACATAGTTAAAAGTAAAAAAAATGTAGTCTTTAAATACATTTAGACTACATTTTTATTAGAAATTGTAGTTAAAAGTTAAAAAAGTAGTCTTTAATATATTTAGACTATATTTTTATCAGAAATTGTAGTTAAAAGTCAAAAAAACGTAGTCTTTAAATATATTTAGACAACATTTTTATCAAAAATTATAGTTAAAGGTCAAAAAATCATAGTCTTTAAATACATTTAGACTACGTTTTTATTAGAAACTGTAGTTAAAAGGCAAAAAAATGAAGTCTTTAAATACATTTAGACTATGTTTTTATTAGAAACTGTAGTTAAAAGGAAAAATAATGAAGTCTTTAAATACATTTAGACTACTTTTTCATCATAAAATGTAGTCTATTATACATTTAGACTACGTTTTGATATTAAAATATAGTATAATATCCAATCCTGTCATACAAACATATACTTTTAATTCCAGAAAAATTCTAAAAATATTGAATTGAAATATCTAATACTATCATATAAATATCCAATACTGTCATCATACAAATATATTTCAAAAAAATCTCAAATACATTGAATTAAAATATCCAATTTTCTTCAATATTTCTTTGATGCTAAATCTCAAATACATTTAGTGCCAATTTTCTTCAAATAAAACCTTGCAAGTACTCAACCCATTCTCCACGCATAATATCGATCTCTTCTTATTTATAAGTTTTCTTCTCAGCAAACTACATATATACACATAAGTTACTCAGAAAAGAGCACTAAATGACACATGATACAAAAATCAAAAACCATAAAAGTACTACTTATATATATGATCATGTACACAATAATAACCTGCCTTTTCATCAGTTGAAATGATATGATTCTCAATGATCTCCTTTATATACATGATGACATAATAGCCACATTCAACACCTGATGGTTGCTTAGGACACTTGAAAGATGAATTTAAAAGTTTTTATAAGACTCAAACAAATAAGATCTAATTTTATAAATTATAAAAAAGAATGTGCAAGTCAATATACCTTAACTGACTCCCAAGTAAGTATTTTTCTTGCAACTCGTTCAGCTTTAGCATTGTATATTTTGAGTGCACTGATATAGCAAAGTATAATAATAGTGTGAGACTCAAATAATATAAATCAGACAAATTACTATAAAATTAAAAAGAAATAAATACTTACATATTAATAACACCTTTCAATTCTTTTCTAATTGAACGTCCAATAGAATCACAAAATACACTGTGCCCCCATGAGGGTCAATAACCACCAAGGACCAGTGATCCCTTCATAAACATAATAAAAATAATTAACATAATATCAAAAGTATCAATTTTCATTAAAAAACCACTTACCTAGAGTTATAAGGAGCTAGAAACAATTGATCCATATTACAATGCTCTAATCTTTTAGCAATAAAATCTGATCGTACTCCAACCGATCCAGAGTGTATGAGATCTGTGCGGGGTCTACGAAGCCATACATATTGAGTAGTTTTTATTTCTTGAGTTGGTTGTACAAATAGCTACACAAATCAAATTATTCAATCCCACAGTTATTATTAGAAACTTGTAACATCTAGTGATTGTATATGAAACGCAAAAAATATAAAAATATCTTATTACCTCATATATAGCATAATACAACTACAACTAATCTCCTTCATTGAGCAAAAGTTATCGATATCTTCCCGAATAATATAACAGATCCGTTCATGATCAAAGACACAAACATCCAATACCACAGTTATTGTATTTGTATCTTTCAAACTTTTTGCAATATGATTATTTAAATATGACAAACTCCATAGACCCTTTTCTTTGCTTTTTATCTGTAACTTTTGTGGCCGAACAATCTTAGCCTGTTAATAATAATGAAATTCAATTCACAAATGCTATATAGCAAATAGTTTATCAGTATAAATTAATCACAAATTTATGGATAAGTTAAGAAGTTTTAGATACCTTGACTAGATCATCAATAACTAATGATCGAGGCCATGCAACGTGAGAACCAATAAAATCTTTAACTTTCACATGATCATCACCAATTGTTATTGGAAGGAGAGCATCATCATCAAAACAAACATCAATAGATACACGATAATTATGAATACCCAAAGGAACTCCATGTACAGCAGAGTTTGGTGCTACATTCTCAATCACTGTACCATATCCAATTATATTATCAATAGATCCTATTGCCAATTTGCATGGTTTTCCCTTCAAAGCAATAATATTAGAAAATATAAGTACTATGAATTTAAATAAAATGCTATAAATATAAGAAAATATTAACATACCTTTTGCATGTTTCTTTGTCCAATGGTAACTAATTCTATACTTGCATCGTTTTATGTATTAGAATTAGCACAGTTTTACTTGGATGTGGTTTTTTAACTGAGCAACAACTACCTTTCTCTGAAACATATTGATGAGCACTTACAGCAATTTTTGAAATTTCTCTTAACTTTCTATTTTTTCATGAAGTTGATGTAGTTGATCAAGTAATGATATTCTTTCCTCAGCATCTTCTCTTTGTTGTTGATTCAGTTTTTTTTTGTTCTTCTAACAATTGTTCTAAGATTTTGCTTGTTTTCGTTCTTCTCGGAAGATTGAAATAGATTTTAGGGGTAACCATACCTCCAACACCCCTTACTCGACCACCACATTCGGAATTTTCCAATGCCATTCCTAGTATGTCTTTTTGTTCCGATTCTTATATTGATCCATCTTTCACCTTCATTGTATATTCATCCTGATATATAGACAAAATGAACCATACATTAGGAAGTTATAAAAGAATATATAATTAGCTATTAAATGAACAATAATAGATTTACTTACAATCTTCTGTATGACTTTTTGGATGACTTACTATCAGAACCATCACCTTTTGAATAAACAGCTTTCCATACAACACTTCGTCCAATGTCTTCATCGATGCCCATCTCTTTTTTCTATAATTAATAGACAACGAATATAAGCTTAAAAAATTAGCTAATAATTACTCAATAATGTAGAATTAAATATTCAAAACTTACTATCTTTTCTTCTACATTAATAAATCCATGCCTAGATGAACAATGTCGATATTCATTGCTTTTTGCTCTTTCACTTTGCAACCTACTCCATTCCTGAAATTCTAGAGAACTATACCTACTGACAAAGGCATTCCAAGCATTCTCTTTTATGAATGGATAGTTCTTAGGAGGGTTGTCAAATAAGGGTCACCTATCCTCCAATGGATTTAAGAATTTTGTCCTCAACTTGAACTTAAATTGTCTCCATTTTGTACAAGCAGATGACAGAATATGTTTATGTCTTCAATTGGCACATTATAAACTTTCTACAAAAATATAGAAATACAGAAGAGCATACTAATAAAATCAAATTTTAATTAAAATAATTAAGAAAAAACTCACCTTTATTTGCCTCCAAATTTTATTTTTCAGTTGTTTAGGAGCTAAATGCTAATTTTTTAAATTAATAGACACAGTGGTTCTAGCTATAACACCTAGATAACTTTGCATTTCTGTATTAACCTTCCCTAAAGATTGTCTCCTTTTATTGTAAGTCACCTCCTTTACTTCTCCATGAGACTAGCTTTTACTACTCTAGGCATAATTGTTGGACCCCTTTTTCTTTTGACCATTTCTGCGCTTGACGCAGGTTCTTCATTCGTAGCCAGCAACCTGTACAATAAGGGTAAATTATCATTATTTTAACAAAAATTATAATATATAAAAATAAATACAATAAAATAGTAAAAATAAGTGAATATACGATTAACAAAGATATTACCATTTCATGTTAATTATTGGCAATCCAAGTACCCTCACTATCATCCCGCACATAAGGTAAATAAGAATCATTCATAATATCAAAAGACTGTATATTAGGCACTGATCTGATAACACAATATTCTAATACTATATCACCTAACTCATCATCATTTGAATAGCCATTAAACTTGTGCCTTGAGTTTGGAACTACAATCGATCAAGCTGAATCATTTCCATCTTCTACATAAAACACTTGCTGGGAATGAGTAGACAAACTAAAAGAATCTGACTTATGTCCGATTTTGGTAAGATCGACTAATGTGCATCCATCTTCATCTTCTTTAACTCCACTAGAGCTCTCAACCCATTGACACTTAAAAACTACCACCTTCAATTCAATAGAATCAAGTTCTCATATCATGAGAACCCTATAAAAGGACATGGTTGAAATTATCGGGTTCTTGTCCTTCGAGCTAGACACTTGCATTGTTTTAGTAGTTAAGGTGACACCACTATTTGAACACATCTGGTACTATCACATTTTTGGGTGTGAAATCGAACTCCATTTATAAGATATCCATCATATCTTATCATTTGGGGTTGGGGTCCATGAGATATCCACCTCAGCGTATCAGAAATGACGTTACTAGATTCCTTAATCTCAGACGCAACCTACATTCATTTTTAAGATTCAGCAACATAAATGATAGTTAAGTATAAACAAATCATGTTCTCCTAGAAGATGCCAAGCACATAGTTATATACCTTTTCATGCAACCAATTTATGAATGTTCGATTATGCTCATCCTGAAGCCATGTTTGTCTCCTTATTTTATTTCAGTTAGCTGCCTTCAATTCTTCCATGTGTTGCCTGTATGTTAGAAATTATTTAGTTATGACCACATACTTTGAAAATAAGAATATTTAATGAGACTCAAATAATATGTGATGGGACTGACTTACTCTACATAGGCTGCAACTTCTGTTGTATTTTTCAACACATGAAGATGTGCTTGCTCTAACTCTTTCGCATCAGCTGTAAATACATGAGAACCAGAAAGTGGTTTTTCAATACTGTGTTGACCATCACACTCATTTCTCATTGATGGAATCACAACAGCTTTAATATTTGACAAGTACTCTGAACAATATTCTACAGCTTCTTCAGCAATATAACATTCTGCAATGCAACCTTCTGGCCTATTGCGATTGCGTACATATCCTTTTAAGATCTTCATGAATCTTTCAAAAGGATACATCCATCTTAAATAGACTAATCCGCATAACTGGACTTCACGTACAAGGTGTACTATTAAATGAACCATTATGTCAAAAAATGAAGAAGGATAATTCTTTTTCATCAGACATAAAGTCTTCACAAGTTCTTCTTGTAGCAAACTGAGATTGCAAGTATCCACAACTTTGTTGTAAAGTGCATTGAAGAACAAACTTAGTCTAGTTATTATGGATCTCATGTTCTTATTCAACAATCCTTGTAATGCCAATGGAAGAATTTGTTGGATCAAAGTGTGGTAGTCATGAGATTTTAGGCCATAAAGCATCAATTCTTCCATAGAAACATAATTTCTTAAGTTAGAGCAGTATCCATTTGGAACTTTAAGTGCAGATAACATCTTGCAAAATTTGATTTTCTTAGCCTTAGAAATGTGTAACTTGCAGCAGTCAAATATATCCTTTTTTCACCCACTATTGGCTGTAGCTCACTTCGAATTCTCAGATTTACTAGATCTAAACGACTGCTTAGTCCATCCTTTGACTTTCCAGGTATATCAAGAAGGGTTCCCACGATGCTCTCACATACATTTTTTTCAATATGCATCACATCTAAGACATGGCGTATATGAAGAAACTCCCAATATTCAAGATCAAAAAATATTGACCTTTTTTCCATGCAAGTTTAGACTTTGCCTCTGAAACCTTGTCCTTTTTTGATTTCTCAACATGCACTATATTTTCTTGCTTTTTCCCATACACATAATTAATATTTCTGGTCTTTTGTAAAAATTTTGTTCCAGTTAAAGGTTTAGGCTCAACATCAAACTCTTGACAACCATTAAATGCCTTTTTTATGCTTCTATATGGATGATTTCTGTGCAAAAATCTCCTATGACCTTGGTACACATTTTTTGACTATGTTTTAAGTATACACTCTGTGTATTTTTAGCACAAATTGGGCAAGCCAAATAACCTTTAACACTGCAGCCACTCAAATTTTTATACGCGAGAAAATCATTTATCGTCTATAGTAATACGGCCTTTAAGGTGAATACCTCTTGCAAATATGCATCATAAATTTCAACACCAACATCCCATAGCATTTTTAAATCATCAATAAGTGGTCGCAAGAAGATGTCAATATCATTTCCCGACTGCTTAGGACCCAATATCAACAAGGTTAACATCATGAATTTTTGCTTCATATGCAACCATGGTGGGAGATTGTAAGTAATAAGCATGACAGGCCAAGTACTGTGACGACTACTTAAAGAGCTATGTGGATTTATCCCATCTGCTACAATTGCCAATCAGAGATTTTGTGGCTCACATGCAAAATTAGGCCATTTATGGTCTATTAATTTCCATGATGCTGCATCTGCTGGATGTCAAATGTAATTGTCAACTTCTCTTTTACTGGAATGCCATATCAAATCTTTCACTGGAATGCCATATCAAACCTGGGTATGGAGGGAAAATACCATAGAACTTTTGCCGGCATGCCTACTTTTGGATGATTGGATCCTTTAGGAATCTTCCATCTTGATTCAGAACAATTTGGACATACATCAACATCTTTGTTTGCGTTTCTATACAAAATGCAATCATTTGGACTTGCGTGTATCTTTTCATATTGCATTCCTAAGGCGCACAATGTCTTTTTTGCTTCATATATTGATGTTGGCATTAAATTTTCTTTTGGAAGCACATCACCCCAAAAGCTTAATAGCTTACAAAGTCCACTAGGTAGATAAAGTCACCAACTTTGATCAACACATCCTCTACTATTCTCCTAGATACTTTCAAAGAGTAATCTGCTAGTTGGAGGGTCATTTCCATAGGCTTTAGTTCTCCTAACCCTAGTTGCTCATATACATAGTATGACAATATATTAACACTTGCCCCTAAGTCTAATAGAGCTCTATTTATGAGGGTGTTCCCCATAATGCATGAAATAGTGGGTGACCCTGGATCTTTATATTTTACTGCTATATAGTTTGATAGGTAAGATCTCATACTGGCTGTCAGAAAGGCTCTCTTGGGCATATTGGTGGTTTTCTTTTTAGTACATAAATTCTTAAGGAATTTGGCATAGGCTGGGACCTGTTGGATCATGTCGAGTAAAGTGATGTTCATTTTAACTTGCTTAAAAACCTTCAAAATCTTGTATAAGAATTTTGATTAGGCTTAAGTCTATTTAGGAATGATGCTATAACCCTAATTTTTTGTTTATCTTCTTCTAGCATAGGCTCAACTGATGGGTTGGGCATTACATCAGACTCTGATGCCTCAGGTATTTCAGGCTGACCCAGCTCAATAAGTTATTCAAGTGGTGAAACTTCTAATTCTTCTTCTTCATATGCATCCACCTGGTTATCTATTTGTTTTCTAGATCCTAATGTATGAATAATACTTAATTGGTTAATTTAGGCTCCTTGTTTTGATCCTTGGATGTTTAGGTTCTTAGGATTAGCTTCGGGTTAACTCTATTGCTTACCCCATTCTCTTTCACTTATAGTTGTAGCTAACTGACCTACTTGCATTTCCAAACAAGCTATGGCCTAGGTATTGGTGGATAGCTGTTGCCTTGTGTTTTGCATAAAGTTATTCAGGGTGGCATTGGTGCTATTTATTATGGCATAGGTGTCAGCTTGGGATTTAACTAAGGTTTTTAGGGTTTTGTCTAGGGAACTACACCTTTTTTCATTCTCATTGATTGGTAAATTATTTCCTATAGTATTGGGCCTTGGGTTAGGCTGGTTGAAGTAGAGACTACCTGCACTAGGACCTTGTGACCAGGCAAAGTTTGGATGGTTCCTCCATCTTGGGTTGTAGGTTGGTGCATAGGGATTGTTGGTTGTTCTTTGATAGGCTGTATTCACCTATGCACAACTATTTTCAGTTTGAGTCATGAAGTGGGGGCACTCTTCTACTATATATCCTGGCTCATTACATCTAGTGCAGACGGGTGCAGCCACTTGATTTATATGATTTATCGAGGCATGTCCCTTGAGTTCCAAGGCTTCTATCCTACGAATCAGAGATGCCATCATAGCTTCTTCAGTTATAGATAAACTATACAGTTATAGTAGGTAAACTATACAGCCACTTTTTGGCATTTTTCTTAAGGGAAAAGTTAATTAGCCTAAGTTTCACAGCATCTTCTAAGAGTTCATTTATCTTTATAGTATCAGATACTTCCTCAAATTCTCTAATAAAAATGCAAGCATCCTCAATTCTTGTGAATTTAGGGAGCATGTTGATAATCTGAGGCTTAATCTCAAAACTTATAGCATTTGTTTGGGGTAGTCAAATGCACGATGGTTGGATAGTGTTGATGCCAAATCACCATCCTCGAATGTTCGCGAGCATTCGGTTGCCTCATCTAGCGAGCCCGAGATCCTCTGACAAGCTTCTTGCGCCTGTGGGCCTGCAAATAAGTCCCGAGGGCTGAAGATTCTGGCAGGAACCCTCCGACGCTCAGTCAGTGCTCTGGGCAACAGCCGTGAGCTTGAGGAAGCTCGAAAGAGAGATGAAGAGAGAGGCTTCGAGCCATGCTCTCTATGAGTAAGAATGAACATTTAGGAGTGTTGTTGTGGTTACCAGAGTTACCTAGTCGGGGATCCCTCTTACCCATTTTATAGATGCTTAGAGTATGTGAGGCTCGGGGCATGATCACTTGCCAGAGCATTAATTGATGGCAGCAACCGTAGAGCCTACCTCCATGTGCCATGTCGGGCTACAGGCCATGTCCCGTTAGAGTAGGTGGCTACAGCTGGTTGGCAAGTGCTATTTTGGTTTGGATAGCTATTGCAGGCTACAGCAGGGCATGGCTGACCGTTACGGCGCTTGCCAGACGTGTCCCCTACGTGCTTGGCTTGGATGGTTGTTACAGGAGATAGTGGACCATGTGGTCGCCATAAACGGTTGGTGGGCCACATGGCTGTGTCAGGTGGCTCGAGGCAGCTGGAGACGAGGTCCGGGCAAAGGGGATGCTGGGTTCGAGGCCGAGGCCGAAGTCTAAGGCTGGGGCCAAAGAGAAAAGCTCGAGGCCGGGGCCAAGGAGGAAGCCTCAAGGCTGGGGCCGAGGCGGAAAGCTCTAGGCCGGGGCCGAGGAGGAAAGCTCAAGGCCGGGGCCGAGGAGGAAGCTCGAGGCCGGATCGAGGCATAAGCTTGAGTCAGGGGCCGAGGCGGAAAGCTCGAGGCCGGGATCGAGGCATAAGCTTGAGTCCGGGGCCGAGGAGGAAAGCTCGAGGCCGGGGCCGAGGTGGAAAGCTTAAGGCCGGGGCCGAGGAGGAAAGCTGCTGGGGCCGAGGCGGATGCTCGAGGTCGGAGCCGAGGCGGATGCTCGAGGCCGGGGCCGAGGCGAAAGATCAACGCCGGGACGAGGAGTCTGTGGCCGAGTGGGATGATGCTGGAGCGAGGCCGACTTGGAAAAGGCCGGGGCAAGGCCGACTTGCATGATGCCGGGGCGAGGCCGACTTGGAAGAGGCCATGCGAGGCCAACTTGGAAGAGGCCAGGGCGAGGCCGACCTGAATGATGCCGGGGTGAGGCCAACTTGCATGATGCTGGGGTGAGGCCGACATGGAAGAGGCCGAGATGAGTCTGACTTGGAAGAGGCTGGGGCGAGGCCAAGCTGAATGATGCCGGGGCGAGGCCGATTTGCATGATGCCAGGGTGAGGCCGACAACGAGTGACGAGGCCAAGGGGAACAAGCCTAAGGCCGAACAGAAGCTGGCTCCATGTGGAGTAGAGAGAAAAGGTGGCGAACAGGGGGAAGGCCGAGTTGCCAAGTCCGAATGCTGTCATTATGGCTCATGGGGGCCCACTGGCCCCATCAGATGCCCTCCACACTCCTTGAGCTTGTGTGCCCTGCGTCAACTAAGCGAAAGGAGTGTAGAACTTTTCATCTTTGCTCTTGTCCTTTCATGCTTTCTTAAGTTCTGATTCCTTCCTAGTGGAGAGATCTTTTTTCTTTTGCCTCACTGCCTAGCTGAGGGTAGCCAGTAATCCTCTCCCAACGCAGAGTCTGGAAGTGGATATTCATCAACTGTGAGTTGGAGAGTTGGCCTCTTCCAACTGTGAGCCGACTTGGGGTTGCCAAGATAAAGCACAGAGGCTGAGATAAAATTGCCAAAGCAAAAATAAAGCCGTGGAGGCTGAAATAAAATTGCCTTGAGTGTTTGTGTGCTAGTCCGGGAGGTGACTCTAGCGGGTATGGATTGTTAGGGATTTGAACCGATTCGGGGGCATATCCTAGCCAGACCGAGTGGTATCTGTTAGCCGCGATGCCGTCGAGCTCCTGAAATCGCCTTGGGGGTTTTGCGGCCGGCCCAAGGGGTGACTTGAGGTCGCTGGAACCATAGGTCTTGATCCGCCGTGGGGGTTTCGCGGCCGGCCCGGGGGTGACCTTATGATCACGGGACCGTTGAGAGCCTTTTGAATGGTTGGTTTTGTTGGTTTTTCCTGTAATGCATTCAGGCACTAATGAAGAGAAAATTTTTCTCAAAGTGTAATGTACTTAGCTTTTTCATTGGAGAAATTTATCTCCTTCTGCTTCATTTGGGGTACTTCACGTTTGTCGGGTTTGTTGGTGAGCTTGGAGGGGCTCTTTACTTATAGCTTGAGCCTGCTCTTATTAATGAGCCTCAGAGAAATATGACGGTGGGAGTCTCTTGCTGGGAAGATCTCTCACCGGATGGATGATGGATGCAATAACACCGCTGAGGCAGAGATAAAGCCGCTGAGGTTGCAATAACGCTGCTGAGGCAGAGATAAAGCCGATGAGGCTGTGACAACGCCACTGAGGCAGAGATAAAGCCGATGAGGCTGTGACAATGCCGTTAAGGCAAAGATAAAGCCGTTGAGGCTGCGATAACGCCTTTGAGGCAGAGATAAAGCCGATGAGGCTGTGACAATGCAGTTGAGGCAGGGATAAAACTGATGAGGCTGCGATAATGCCGCTGAGGGAAAGATAAAGCCGACGAGGCAGCAAGAATGCCGCTGAGGCCGAGATAAAGCTGATGAGGCTGCGATAATGCCGTTAAGGCAGAGATAAAGCGATGAGGCTGTGAAAATGCCGTTAAGGCAGAGATGAAGCCGATGAGGCTGTGACAACGCTGCTGAGGCAGAGGTAAAGCCACTGAAGCTACGATAACGCCGCTGAGGCAGAGATAAAGCCACTGAGGCTGTGATAATGCCACTGAGGCAGAGATAAAGCTGATGAGGCTGCGATAACACCGTTGAGGCTGCAATAACGCTGCTAAGGCAAAGATAAAGCCGATGAGGCTGTGACAACGCCGCTGAGGTAGAAATAAAGCCTATGAGGATGTGACAACACCGCTGATGCAGAGATAAAGCCGCTGAAGCTGCGATAAGGTCGCTGAGGCAGAGATAAAGCCTATGAGGCTGTGACAATGCCGCTAAGGTAGAGATAAAGCTGATGAGGCTGTGACAATGCCGCTGAGGCAGAGATAAAGCCGCTGAGGCTGCGATAATGCCACTGAGGCAGAGATAAAGCCGATGAGGCTGTGACAACGCCGCTGAGGCTGTAATGAGGCCACGAAGGCAGGTGAATGGAGCCACTAAGGCTACAGTAAAACCGCTTCGGGGGTTTGCGTTCGGCCCGAGTGATGACCCAAGAGTTGAGAGTCGTCAGGTGCCTTTAACCCCGAAGGATGACATAAGAGTTGAGAGTCATCAGGTGCCTTTTTAACCCCGAAGGGTGACCTAATAGTTGAGAGTCATCAGGTGCCTTTTGTACCCTAGAGGGTGACCCGAGAGTCGCTGGGATGGGACAATGCTCGAGAGCCTTTAACCCCGGAGGGTGATCTGAGCGTTGAGAGTCATTAGGTGCCTTTTTCTTGCGCCAACGATCTTTGCTGCCGATGTTGGAGTCAGTCTTTGGCTTGGTGCTGAGCTGGCCTCGGGCTTGAGTGCCGATGGTACATCATGCTTAGAGTGCCGATGCTTGGGGCTGGCCGAGGCCGACCCTGCTAGACTCGGGCTTAGAGTGCCGACGCTAGGGGCTGACCGAGGCCATCCCTGCTGGACTCGAGCTTAGAGTACCGATGCTTGGGGCCGGCCGAGGCTTGTCCCTGCTAGACTCGGGCTTAGAGTGCCAACTCTTGGGGCCGGCCAAGGTTGTCCTGCTGGACTCGGGCTTAGAGTGCCAATCAGGGTTGGGCTTGGAGTGCCGATCTGAGTCGGGCTTGAGTATCGATGGTACATCAGGCTTTTGAGACGCTAATGCAAGGTTGGTCTTGAATGCTGATACATGGTCGATCTTCCCTGCATTACATTTTTAAGTATCAATGAAAGAATACTATCTTAAGTGCAGCATACTTAGCTCTTGTGGCACCCCTGATTTCATTCTGTGGACTTGAGCATTTTCGCCCACTGGTGGTCTGCCCCCCAGGGAATCAAGTTGGTTGGGGTAGAGGTACCGCTGCCCTTACTTGAGCCTTCCTCTACATCGCCGTCCATAGGAGAGAAGGCTGCTTAGGCGGCGAGCGGTGGCTCTGAGCTTTAACTCACTGACTGGAGCCGAGGACGGCTGGGACCGAGGCCGGCTGGGACCGAGGCCAACTGGGGCTGAGGCTGACTGCTTCCTCTCCTTGCGGTGCCTTGTGTAGACATCTTCATATTTCTCTTAACTGGCAGCCAATAGTCCTCTTCTGATGCAAAGCCCGGAAGCGGATGCCCGTCAACTGTAAGTTGGAGAGTCAGTTTCTCCTGATTGTGAGTTGACTTTGGGCCTTCTTTTGTCATGAAATTTGGAGGTGGGCGTAGAGGGGCTCTTTGCTGATGAGCCTCAGAAATATGATAGTGGTGAGTCTCCCGCTGGATAAATCTCTCACTAGATGGATGGTGGATGGCTTGAGCAGCAAAGTGTGAGGGCGGTATGATGCTTCACCTGAATGGCCCAAGATAGTGGTAACGATGGAGCAAAGACCAGCCTCCTGCTGCTCAGCTCGTTGAGGGTGCCCCCCAGCGTAACTAGTGAAAGCTTCCTGGATTCTTGTCATCACCTTCTTTACGATTCACCATTTTGATAAAAAAGGGATGAGGATCTACAAACCAGCATTGCTGACCCTCCCTTCCTGGCACGCCAATCTATTGACGCCAAATCACCATCCTTGAACGTCCGCGAGCGTCCGGTTGCCTCCTCCAGTGAGCATGGGATCCTCTGATAAGCTTCTTACGCCTGTGGGCCTGTAAATAAGTTTTGGAGACTGGAGATTCCGACAGACTCCGATGCTCAAGTCAGTTCTCTGGGCAACAACTATGAGCTTGAGGAAGCTCTTAAGAGAGATGAAGAGAGAGGCTTTGAGCCGTGTTCTCTGTGAGCAAGAATGAATGTTTAGGAGTGTTATTGTGGTTACCGGAGTTACCTGGTCGGGGGTCCCTCTTATCCATTTTATAGGTGCTTAGAGACTGTGAGGCTTGGGGCATGATCACTTGCCAGAGCATTAATTGATGGCAGCAACCGTGGAGCTTACCTCCATGTGCCTGTCAGGCTGCAGGCCATGTCCCGTTAGAGTAGGTGGCTGCAGCTGGTTGGCAGGTACTATTTTGGTTTGGACAGCTGTCGCAGGCTGCTGTAGGGCGTGGCCGACCGTTACGATGCTTGCCAGATGTGTCCCCTATGTGCTTGGCTTGGACAGTTATTGCAGGAGATAGTGGACCACATGGTCGCCATAAACGGTTGGTGGGCCACGTGGCTGTGTCAGGTGGCTCGAGGCTGCTGGACACGAGGTCCGGGCAGAGGGGATGCTGGGTCTGAGGCTGAGGCCGAAGCTAGAGGCTGGGCCGAGGAGGAAAGCTAGAGGACAGGGCCAAGGAGGAAACTCGAGGCCAGAGCCGAGGTAGAAAGCTTGAGGCCGGAGCCGAGGCGGAAAGCTCAAGGCCGGGGCCGAGGAGGAAAGCTCGAGGCCAGGGCCGAGGAGGAAAGCTCGAGGCTGGGGCCGAGGAGGAAGCTCGAGGTAGGGGCCGAGGAGGAAGCTCGAGGCCGGGGCCGAGGCAGAAAGCTTGAGGCCAAGGCCGAGGAGGAAGCTCGAGGCTGGGGCCGAGGCGGAAAGCTCGAGGCTGGGGCCGTGGTGGAAGCTCGAGGTCGGGGTCGAGGCGAAAGCTCGAGGCTGGGATGAGGTGTCTGTGGCTGAGCGGGATGATGCCGGGGTGATGCCGACTTGGAAGATGTCGGGGCGAGGCCGACTTGTATGATGCCGAGGCGAGGCCGAGTTGAAAAAGGCCGGGGCGAGGTCGACTTGCATGATAACGGGGCGAGGCCGACTTGGAAGAGGCCGGGGTGAGGCCGACTTGGAAAAGGCCGGGGCAAGGCCAATCTGAATGATGTTGGGGCAAGCCGACTTGCATGATGCCGGAGCGAGAATGAATTGGAAGTGGCTGGGGCAAGGATGACCTGAATGATGCCAGGGCGAGGCCGACTTGCATGATGCCGGGTGAGACCGACACCGAGTGACGAGGCCGAGGGGAACAGGCCCATGGCCAAATAGAAGCTGGTTCCATGCAGAGGAGAGAAAAAAGGTGGTGGACGGGGGGAAGGCCGAGTTGCCAAGTCCGGATGCTGTCATTGTGGCCCATGGGGGCCCACTGGCCCCATCAGATGCCCCCCATACTCCTTGAGCTTGTGTGCCCTGCGTCAACAAAGCGAAAGGCATGTAGAACTCTTCATCTTTGCTCTTGTCCTTTCATACTTGCTTAAGTTCTAATTCCTTCCTAGTGGAGAGATCTTTTTCTTTTGCCTCACTGCCTAGCTGAGGGTAGCCAGCAATCCTCTCCTAACGCAGAGTCTAGAAGTGGATATTCCTCAACTATGAGTTGGAGAGTTGGCCTCTTCCAACTGTGAGCCGACTTAGGGCTGCCAAGATAAAGCGCTGAGGCTGAGATAAAATTGCTGAAGCAAAAATAGAGCCATGGGGGCTGAAATAAAATTGCCTCGAGTGTTGTGTGCTAGTTTAGGAGGTGACTTGAGCGGGTACGGGTTGTTAGGGATTTGAACAGACTCGGGGGGCGTATCTTAGCCAAAACGAATGGTATCCATTAGCTGCAATGCCGCCGAGCTCCTCCAAAACCCCATCGGGGGTTTCACGGCCGGCCCAAGGGGTGACTCGAGGTCGCTGGAACCATAGGTCTTGATCCGTCACAGGGGTTTCACGGCCGACCCAGGGGTGACCTTATGATCGTGGGACCGTTGAGAGCCTTTTGAATGGTTAGTTTTGTTGGTTTTTCCTATAATGCATTCATGCACTAATGAAGAGAAACTTTTTCTCAAAGTGTAATGTACTTAGCTTTTTGTTGGAGAAATTTATCTCCTTCTGCTTCGTTTGGGGTACTTCATGTTTGTGGGGTTTGTTGGTGAGCTTGGAGGGGCTCTTTACTTATAGCTTGAGCCTGCTCTTATTGATGAGCTTTAAAGAAATATGACGGTGGTGAGTCTCTTGCTGAGACGATCTCCCACTGATGGACGATGAATGCAATAACACCGCTGAGGTAGAGATAAAGCCGCTGAGGCTGCAATAATACCGCTGAGGCAGAGATAAAGCCAATGAGGTTGTGATAATGCTGCTGAGGTAGAGATAAAGCTGATGAGACTGACGCTGACGTAGAGATAAAGCCGATGAGGCTGTGACAATGCCGCTGAGGCAGAGATGAAGCCGATGAGCTTGTGACAACGATGCTAAGGCAGAGATAAAGCCACTGAGGTTGCAATAACGCCACTGAGGTAGAGATAAAGCCGGTGAGGCTATGACAACGCTGCTGAGGCAGGATAAAGCAGATGAGGCTATGATAATGCCGCTAAGGCAGAGATAAGTCCGACAAGGATGCAAGAACGCCGTTAAGGCAAAGATAAAGCTGATGAGGCTGCGATAATGCCGCTGAGGTAGAGATAAAGCCGATGAGACTGTGACAATGCCACTGAGGCAGAGATAAAGCCGTTGAGGCTGCAATAATGCTACTGAGGTAGAGATAAAGCTGATGAGGCTGTAACAATACCGTTGAGGCAAAGATAAAGCCGATGAGGCTGTGACAACGCCGTTGAGATAGAGATAAAGCCGTTGAGGCTACGATAACGCTGCTGAGGCAAAGATAAAGCCGATGAGGCTGCGATAATGCTCCTGAGGAAGAGATAAAGCTGATGAGGTTGTGATAACGCCGCTGAGGCAGAGATAAAGGTGATGAGGCTGTGACAACGTCGCTAAGGCAGAGATAAGGTTGCTGAGGCTGCAATAACGCTGCTGAGGCAGAGATAAAGCCGATGAGGCTGTGACAATGCCACTGAGGCTGTAATGAGGCCATGAAGGCAGATGAATGGAGCCGCTGAGGCTGCAGTAAAACCACCTCGGGGGTTTCGCAGTCGGCCCGAGTGGTGACCTGAGAGTTGAGAGTCATCAGGTGCCTTTTTAACCCCGAAGGGTGACCTAAGAGTTGAGAGTCGTCAGGTGCCTTTTATACCCCAGAAGGTGACCCGAGAGTCGCTGAGATGGGACCATGCTCGGGAGCCTTTAACCCTAGACGATGACCTGAGCGTTGAGAGTCATCAGGTGCCTTTTTCTTTGTGCTAATGATCTTTGCTGCCGATATTGGAGTCAGTCTTTGGCCTTTGGTGCCGAGCTGGCCTCGGGCTTGAGTGCCGATGGTACATCGGGCTTAAAGTCCCGACGCTTGGGGTCAGCCGAGGCCGACCCTACTGGACTTGGGCTTAGTGTGATGGCTCTTGGGGCCGGCCGAGGTCGTCCCTGTTGGATCGGGCTTAGAGTGCCGACGCTTGGGGCCAGCCGAGGCCATCCCTGCTGGACTCGGGCTTAGAGTGCCGACCGGGGTCGGGCTTGGAGTGCTGACCGGAATTGGGCTTGAGTGCCGATGGTACATCGGGCTTCTGAGATGCTAACGCAAGGTTGGTCTTGAATGCTGATGTGGGGTCGGTCTTTCCTTCATGACATTTTTAAGTATCAATGAAAGAAATACTGTCTTAAGTGTAGCGTACTTAGCTCTTGCGGCCCCTGATTTCATTCTGCGGACTTGAGCACTTTTGCCCGCTAGTGTGGAGGTACCGCTGCCCTTACTTGGGCCTTCCTCTACATCGCTATCCATAGGAGAGAAGGCTGCTTGGGCGGCGAGCGGTGGCTCTGAGCTTTAAGTCGCCGACTGGAGCCGAGAACGACTAGGACCGAGGCCGGCTGGGACCGAGGCCGACTGGGACCGAGGCCGACTTCTTCCTCTCCTTGCGGTGCCTTATGTAGACATCTTCACGTTTCCCTTAACTGGCAGCCAGTAGTCCTCTTTCGATGCAGAGCCCGAAAGCGGATGCCATCAACTGTAA
Organism: Calamus simplicifolius; assembly: GCA_900491605.1. Classification (NCBI taxonomy): domain Eukaryota; kingdom Viridiplantae; phylum Streptophyta; class Magnoliopsida; order Arecales; family Arecaceae; genus Calamus; species Calamus simplicifolius. Next base: position 548,653 of record UESW01003845.1, on the reverse strand, counting down.
GATGGAGAGTTAGTTTCTCCTGACTGTGATTTGACTTTGGGTCTTCTTTTGTCATGAAATTTGGAGGTGGGCTTAGAGGGGCTCTTTGCTGATGAGCCTTAGAAATATGATGGTGGTGAGTCTCCCGCTGGGTAAATCTCTCACCGGATGGATGGTGGATGGCTTGAGCAGCAAAGAGTGAGGGTGGTATGATGCTTCGCCTGAATGGCCCAAGATAGTGGTAACGATGGAGCAGAGACCAGCCTCCTACTGCTCAGCTCGTTGAGGGTGCCCCCCAACGTAACTGGTGAAAGCTTTCCGAATTCTTGTCGTCACCATCTTCATGATCCACCCTTTTGATAAAAAAAGGGATGAGGATTTGCAAACCAGCATCGCTGACCTCCCCTTCCTGGCGCGCCAATCTGTTTATGCCAAATCACCATCCTCGAACATCCGCGAGCGTCCGATCGCCTCCTCCAGCGAGCCCGGGATCCTCCGGCAAGCTCTTTGCGCCTGTGGGCCTGTAAATAAGTCCCGAAGGCCGGAGATTCTAGCGGAGAACATCCGATGCTCAAGTCAGTGCTCTGGGTAACAGCCATGAGCTTAAGGAAGCTCGAAACAGAGATGAAGAGAGGCTTCGAGCCATGCTCTCTGTGAGAAAGAATGAACGTTTAGGAGTGTTGTTGTGGTTACTGGAGTTACCTGGTTGGGGGTCCCTCTTATCCATTTTATAGATGCTTAGAGTCTGTGAGGCTCGGGGCATGATCACTTGCCAGAGCATTAATTGATGGCAGCAACCATGGAGCTTACCTCCATGTGCCATGTTAGGCTGCAGGCCATGTCCCGTTAGAGTAGGTGGCTGCAGCTGGTTGGCAGGTGCTATTTTGGTTTGGATAGCTGTCATAGGCTGCTGCAGGGTGTGGCCGACCGTTACGGCGCTTGTCAAACGTGTCCCCTACGTCCTTGGCTTGGATAGTTGTTGCAGGAGATGTGGACCACGTGGTCGCCATAGATGGTTGGTGGGCCACGTGGCTATGTCAGACAGCTCGAGGCAGCTGGACATGAGGTCTGGGCAGAGGGGACGCCAGGTCCGAGGCCGAGGCCGAAGTCCGAGGCTGAGGACGAAGAGGAAAGCTCAAGGCCGGGGCCGAGGAGGAAGCTCTGGGTCGGGGCCGAGGCAGAAAGCTCGAGGCCGGGGCCAAGGAGGGAGCTCGACGCCGGGGCCGAGGTGGAAGCTCGAGGCCGGGACGAGGTGTCTGAGGCCGAGCGGGATGATGCCGGGGCGAGACCGACTTAGAAGATGCCGGGGCGAGGCCGACTTGCATGATGCCGGGATGAGGACGACTTGGAAAAGGCCATGGCGAGGCCGACTTGCATGATACCGGGGCGAGACTGACTTTTAAGAGGCCGGGGCGAGGCCGACTTGGAAGAGGCCGGGGCGAGGCTGACCTGAATGATGCCGGGGTGAGGTCGACTTGCATGATGCCGGGGCGAGGCCGAGTTGGAAGAGGCCGGGACGAGGCCGACTTGGAAGAGACCGGGGTGAGGCCGACCTAAATGATGCCGGGGCAAGGCCGACTTGCATGTGCCGGGGTGAGGCTGACACTGAGTGACGAGGCCGAGGGGAACAGACCCAAGGCCGAACAGAAGCTGGCTCCATGCGAAGGAGAGAGAAAAGGTGGCGGACGGAAGGAAGGCCGAGTTGCCAAGTCCGGATGCTGTCATTGTGGCCCATGGGGGCCCATTGGCCCCATCAGATAGATCCAATTGGGTAGCAGTATTCTCTTGGGCTAAGGGGATTTCCTAATTCCTCCATAATTACATTTTCTTGGTCAAGTGTAAAGTTTAGATCTATTCTTACTTATCGACTAGAATCCCTTTTCCAAGTTGCAATTTTGAAATATATACATTTTTTATGTTATGTAGAGAGAGAAGAGAAAAAGAGGGAAGAAAGAGAGAGAAGTCAAAAAATAAAAATCTAAGGAATCCTAGATCTAAAGATGATAGAGAAGAGTTTCTTAATTAGGTTAAAGTTTCTGTTAGAAAAACAAGATGTCAAATATTGGACTCTCTACCCTAGGGTTTACCTTATTATATTTAGATAGCTTCTAACTACCAAGGTTGCCTTTAAATCTTTGAAGTCAGATGCCAATTAGCAACTGGCAAGGTAAGGGTAAGGTCAGTCGGGGTCCCCCATTGCTTTCCTTAGACACTAAATTAATTGGTCAGGTCAGACAACAGAAATAATTAAAACTACTTTCCTTTAGGGCTGCATCATCCTTGAACCCCTTTCCTAGACACCAGTGAACCAGTTAATACTGAGCTAGTTCAACTCTTAGGATCCCTTGTCCTAGTGAGCTCGAAAGTCCTTAGGGGCCACCATCTAATTAATTTTAAATTAACAACTTAGGGTTATGCAACATGCAAGATGGTGGTTTGTGGGCTAAGAAAGGATGATGAAATCCCCATCTTATGTTATTTTGGAGTTATGCCCTTAAAGTATTTATAAAAAATAATGCAAGTCAAACAAGATGTCTAAACAAGTTAAGAAGTTTTTAAAGTTTATTATTTATTTTCTTAAATTAAATATTTTATGGAAAGTGTCTTAAGGTTTTCTTTTAGGTTCTTTAAGGTAAGTTAATTAAAACAAAAAGTTAATTAGATTAAAAAGTGGATTTGTGATAAGAAGAAAAATAATTTTTTTATATTAAAAAGAAAATAAAAAATCTAATAATTAAGGTAACTAAAAAAATAAACTAAAAGAGAAATAACTATTCAAAAAAAGAATTATTTTTTACTCTTTTTTATATAAAAGCACAAATAATAATAAAATAATCCAAAAATCAAAAATAAATAAAATTAAGAAATAATTCATGGTAATTTTTTTTTATTTTTTTACTAATCATGCCTGGATCCTCGGCAATGGCGCAAAAATTTGATCACTATCGTTGGTGGTCAAAAATAAAACTTACTCACTACTATAGCTTGTGGTGAATCAAATTCATATCCTCGGGGATCAAGGATAATTATTTCATGAAAAAAAATAAAAAAATTATTTATAGATGATTATATTTAGAATAGTGGTTATTAAAATATAACAACTAATTAATTAATGATATTAAGATAGTATGAGAAGCAATCAAGGAAAACACAGGTTATATCTTCTTTTCTTTATGTTGCAATAGCAATAATTTTTGCAAATTCAGAATTAAAATAATTTATCTCTTGTCAAGCATGGGCTATATCAGGAGATCACGGCACGTCCGCTTAGAGTATAAACTATCTAATTATTTATAAGGTTAGGGGTCTAATCTATCATACTACGATCTACTTCTCTTAGGCACATATCGTATCCTGAGATCATGGTACGTCGATAGAGGGTGTAGGCTATATATGCCAGATTAAAACCTCGATCAAAAAAATAACTTAAACGATATATGAAAGAAGAGCATGATTTTTATTGCATAGAAATTAAGAACAAAAAGAAAGATAGAACCTGGTTATAGGCTTCATCATTATCATCCTACTTTGAAGGAATCTAGTCACGCATTGCTGCTATCAACATTGTTGGCTCAGATGGCAACCCAAGAGGGGGGGGGGGGGGGGGGTGAATTGGGTTCTTTAAAAAATTTAGCTCTTTAAAATTAAGTGCTCTGATATGAAAGTGCTTAAGTGCAATATATATAAATACTAAGCACAAACAAATGAGATATAGAGAGACAAAGAGATAAAGCATGACAAACACAAAAAGAACTTCACTTGGGTCCACACTATAATCCACTTGATTATAGCCGGGTTGTTTTATAAGCTCACAACTCAAAACTTATTGTTTCCCCGGGATCACAACGAACCCAGCTGGTTTTCTGGACTCATCATCACAAATCCCAACCACAAGCTATCCTTAGCTTGTCCAAGGTATACTACCTCCACTAATTCAATCCCCTGATTGAATTAGTCAAAAACAGTGAAAAATAGAGTTTTGAATTGACAGTAGCTCCTCAAATGAGCAAAAATACAATAAAATAAACAAAGGTAAGAAAAGCCTATTTGAAGCGATTTGGAAGTGAGCTTTTCTTCTTTTCTTCTTTTCCTCTTCTCCTTTGAAGGATTGAATCAGGCTTTAGCTCAGATCTTCACAGAAAATCACAGTTAAGAAGTTGAGGATTTTGGGGCTTTTTGCTTTCTCTCTTCAAATGTTGAAAATCTCTTGGATTTGATCTTGAGAAGCTTTCAGATTTCTCTTTGAACTCTCTGAGATTGATGGACATAAGCTCAAAGTTTTTCCTTTTAATTTCTCTCTCAGGATTTTTTTGATCTTTCACAAAATATTTCTCTTTTCCATTCTTTTTTTCTTTTTTTTTTTAACCAGACGAATCTCCTTTTTATAAACTTCAATCCAAGGTTAGGTGAAAATATAGCCATTACAGAGTGGTTGGCTTGCATCTACATACAAAGAAAAATAGCCGTTAGAGATTAGGTAGAAAAAATCTTACCGTTGGAGTCCGTTCTGACATTTAAAAAATCTGTTCCTGATAGGTTGGAGTCGGCTCCAACTTTTCAGGTGTCGACTCAGATCGTGGTGTCCAAAAATAGTAATAAGAAGTTGTTGAGGAGTCAACTCCGAAAAAGTTAAGTGTCGGCTCGGCGATTTGGGAGTCGGCTCTGGAATCCAAGGGTGTCGGCTCCAACAATGTCCACAAAAACACGTTCTCTATATCTCAGGTTGGAGTCGGCTCCAGAAACTCAGGTGTCGGCTTTCGATCTCCATGTGTCAGCTCCGAAAACTGATGCAGAAAACACTTCTCTGTATCTCAGGTTGGAGTCGGCTCCGAAACTGTAGGTGTCGACTCCGGACCGTGCTGAAATTCCAGAAAAGTTCTGATACGCCCTGGGGTCAGCTCCTGACTGTTTGGGTGTCGACTCTAAGTTCTAAACTTACAAATTTTCTTTTCAATTTTGATTCAAAACTTATTTCCCTATACCTTTTGACTGACTGAACATTTTTAATGCCTGAAACACTTCGTAAATTTATTAGAAACATAATGAATATACTCATGACTTTTGTTAATCATCAAAATCAATACTTGGGTCAACAATCTCCCCCTTTTTGATGATGACAAAAACATCGAGTATATGCATGATTAATCAATAGGAGTTTTAAATCAAATTTCACAAGTTTTAAGTTCTCATAGTTGAGCTCCCCCTGAATGAGGTAGCTCCCCCTATGATACTCAATTTAACATTTCTCTTCCTTTACTATTAAACTCATATGATCATATCAAATTACATTTGATGCTTGATACCAATTAAACTTATTTCATCGAAACTATTTGATATCAATTCCTTAAGCTTGCTTGATACTCATTACTTAAGCTTGTATATACAATCTTCTCTCTCCCTTTTTTGTAATCAACAAAAAGGTTTTAGAAAAGATTCAAGTTCAAATTAATCTTTCTCAAAAGAACAATCAAATTGCAAAAATTCAAGTAATTCATTCACAACATTACATTTAATAAAAAGTAAACATTACATTTCAAAAAGAACTTCATTATATCTAACTTCATTAAACTTCATTACATCACCAAAATATCAAAACATACTAAACTAAACATCATCTTTTAATAACATCAAAAGAACTTCATTACAACATAATCAAAAATGAGTTCTAAGAAGTCTTTGCAATTCTTCTACAATTTTTCCCATTCCTTCACTTTGAGTTCTGAAAATTCCTTCAGTCTTCTATCAACAAATCCACATGCAGTAACAATTTTGTCTTGAAGGTCTGCATTGCATTTGGGATAAGTCTCTGAATCTCCTCCAATCTCTTTAAGTTCCTTAAAAATGTGCATGAGATTAGTCTTCAAAGATTCTGAAGAAGAACCAAGAGTGACTCAATCTTGCTGATTCTATCATCCAAGGAATATAGAGTCTCTCTTAAGTTCATAAATCTGCTATCTAACTCAGTCTTTATCTCTTCCTTTTGAGTACACAATAAACTTTTAAGTTGCTCTAACTGAATATCAGAAAAACTAGCAGAAGGAATAGGCAATGGCACAGGTGCAGGAACTGGAGTAAGTGCAGGTGGTGGTGATGATTGTTAGGCTCTGGGATGGATGCCTTACTGATGGACCTGCCTCGATGGTGCAGTGGCCCTAATATTAGCTGCTCTCTCATCCAGATGACCTTTTCTTTCTCATCTACCATCTACTTTCACAAACCCATTCTATGCACTGTAGCCAAGCTGTAATAATCAGTGTGCCTTAGGTTTTTCAATGGCTCATTCTCAGAAATAACAACTCCTTGACTTTTGAATGCTATGGTCAGGACCATTCCATAAGGCAAGGTCGATCTCCTCTTGCCCCCAGCCTCAGCCATATACCATATCATCATTCCTGCTAGATTGATTGGCTGACCCATCAAAATACTGTCCATAATCACTCTGTCTCTCTCTGAGACATACTCAAACCTACCAATTTTAGGAAATAGGATCCTACCACATATATTATGTAACAGTCTAAGCTCAAAAGGCAACTGATTTGCTCTAACTTCCTCAAACTCAGTGAAGTCTCTACCCAACATCCTTGATAATGCTTCTGCTCTATCACTGTGACTATTTGCAATCAATCCTACAACAAGGATTTCCAAAAGATTTCCTAAAATTTCGGATGTGAGATGAATTCTTTTTCCTCTAACCATACTAACTAATCCTCCATCTCCTCTTGACAAATTGAAGTAAAATTCCTTAACTAGAGCCGGATAAGTGGGTACATCTAAGGAACATACCTTATCCCAACCGAGTTCTTTGATTTGTCTTCCAATAGCAAAACCCTTGGCTTCAAAAAATTGAAAATCCACCTTTCTTCCCATGGTAATGATTCGGCCGGCTAGGGTATCAACTTGTGGTGAGGATGGGCTAGGAATGGCACTGGGAGTGGATGCGGTTGAGTTGGAGGATGATTTCGGAGAGGGTTCACGCATCGGACGCCTTGCCGTACATTTTCCCGTCGTTACTCTTCCTCCAAACAACGATCCTCTGCGCTTGGGTGCCATTGAGTGCTATGGAGAGGCTAATTTAAGAGATTTGGGGTTTTGGGAAAATTTGAGAGAGTTTGGGAAAATTTGGAGTCGATTGAAATGAAAGAGGAGTCGGTTCTGCTCTAAATAGATAACTTGGGACCACTTGGAGTCGACTCCCGCAAAGCGAGTATCGGCTCCAGGTCGCTAACACAGTCAGCGCTCGAAGTAGAGTCGACTTGAAAAAAGTAGGTATCGGCTCCAAAGACTCAGACAGAACTGGAGTCGACTCCGATACCAGCGGAGTCGGCTCCGAGATAGTTTCAGAAAATAAAAAGAGAATTTCAAAGGATTTGAAACATGTCCGGATAGAGATCAGATTTTGGTTGAATAAGCTTTGGAATGTGATGAATCAAGGGGTTCAAATGTCTAGATAAATTGTCCTTAAAATCATGAGAGAAATTTCAAGAAATTGATTGAATTCTAGAAAATCATTCCTTAGGGGTTTCAAAATCATTCCAAAGGGTCACAAATCCCTAACTCTCCTCTAAGATAACAAAATCTTTCTTCACTCAAAGGTCCTGTAAATATGTCCGCTAATTGTTCTTCAGTACTAACATAATCAAGGCAAATTTCATTGTTAGCTACATGTTCTCTTATAAAATGATATCTAATTTCAATGTGCTTAGTTCTTGAATATTGTATAGGATTTTTAGTTAAGTTTATTGCACTTGTGTTATCACATCTAATAGGAGTTTTATCAAGTGTTATGCCATAATCTTCAAGTTGTCGCTTAATCCAAAGGATTTGAGCATAGCAACTTCCAGCTGCAACATATTCAGCTTTAGCAGTAGATAATGCAACTGAATTTTGCTTTTTGTTAAACCAAGAGATTAAGTTACTTCCTAAAAATTGACATGCACCACTTGTACTTTTTCTATCTAATTTACATCCAGCATAATCAGAATCAGAATAAGCAATCAAATTTAGTGTTGAGTCTCTAGAATACCATAATCCTACATTTTTAGTTCCACTTAGATATCTTAGTATTCTTTTTACAGCAATTAAATGAGATTCTTTAGGTTCTGATTGAAATCTAGCACATAGACAAATAGAAAACATGATATCAGGTCTACTTGCAGTTAAGTAAAGTAGAGATCCGATCATACCTCTATAATGCTTCTGATCAACTTTCTTACCATCTTCATCTTTGTCTAATTTGCATGAAGGACTCATAGGTGTTCCAAGGGGTTTGATTGATTCCATTCCAAACTTCTTGAGAATTTTCTTTGTGTACTTTGTTTGGTTGATGAAAATCCCATCTTTGCTTTGTTTGATTTGTAGTCCTAGGAAGAAATTGAGTTCTCTCATCATGCTCATTTCGAATTCACCCTACATTAACTTAGCAAATTCTTGACACAAAAGATTGTTAGTAGTACCGAATACAATATCATCTATATATTTGTACTATTAATAAGTCTTTGTCTTTTCTTTTCAAAAATAAGGTTTTATCAACATTTCCTCTAGAAAAATTATTTTCAATAGAAATTTACTTAACCTATCATACCAAGTTCTAGGTGATTGTTTTAAACCATATAGTGCTTTGTGTAATTTAAAAACATAGTTTGGAAATTCATGATCTTCAAAACCAGGTGGTTGTTCTTCATAAACTTTCTCATTTATAAAACCATTTAAAAATGCACTTTTAACATCCATTTGAAATAAATTGATATTCATATGACATGCAAAGCAAGTAATAGTCTAATTGCTTCTAATCTAGCTACATGTGCAAAAGTTTCATCAAAATCAATTCCTTCTTCTTGATTATATCCCTTTGCAACTAATCTAGCTTTATTTCTGATTACTATGCCATTTTCATCTAATTTATTCTAAATACCCATTTAGATCCTATAACTGAATGACCTTTAGGTTATCAACTAAGGACCATACATTATTCCTAGTAAATTGGTTTAATTCTTCTTGCATAGCCAGCATCCAATTACTATCTTTTTTAGCTTCTTCAATGTTTTAGGTTCAATTTGAGATACAAATGCAAGATGATCATTGATATTTCTCATAGATGATCTAGTTCTTACTCCTTGAGATGGATCACCTATAATCAATTCCTTTGGATGACCATAGGCATATCTCCAATCTCTAGGAAGATCCACCTCATTATGATTAGTATCAATAACATCAACCCTAGGAGAATAATCATCTTTAGCTTCTTGTTCATGATCTGAAGATACATCTATATTTAATTTTTTAATATCTCTTTCTAGCAAAATTGTATCTTCTCATCATCAATCTTTTCTGAACTTGATGCTAAAGACTCATCAAAAACTACATGATAGATTCTTCTATAATTAAGATTTCTTGTTAAATACTCTATAGGCTTTACTAGTTGTTGAATATCCTAAGAATATGCCTTCATCAGATTTTGCATCAAATTTTTTAAGATTATCTTTACCATTATTATGAATGAAACATTTACAACCAAATGCATGAAAATAACTAATATTTAGTTTTCTATTATTCCATAATTCATAAGGTGTTTTCTTAAGGATTGGCCTAATTAGGGCTCTATTAAGGATGTAACATGCCGTGTTTATAGCTTTCGCCCAAAAGTATTTTGGTAGGTTGCTTTCACATAGCATGGTATGGGCCATGTCCTCTAAAGTTCTATTCTTTCTTTTACAACTCCGTTTTGTTGAGGTGTTCTAGGTGCAAAAAATTATAATGAATGCCATGTTCAATGCAGAAATTTTTGAATAAATGATTTTCAAATTTAGTGCCATGATCATTTCTAAGAGACACTATGGTGTTATTTTTCTCATTAATGACTTTCTTGAAGAATTTCATGAATATAGGGAAAGTCTCATCCTTATGAGCCAAAAACAATACCCAAGTGAATCTAGAATAATCATCTACTATCACAAGACCATATTTCTTTTCTCCTAGACTAGTGGTTCTAGTAGGTCCAAAAAGGTCCATGTGAAGTAGCTCTAGTGGTCTAGAAGTGGAAACAACATTTTTAGATTTGAAAGAGTTTCTAGTTTGTTTTCCAAATTGACATGCATCACAAATTTGATTATTTTCAAAATCTAACTTTGGAAGTCCTTTAACTAAATCCATTCTAATTAAATTTGAAATCAAGTGTGTGCTTGCATGACCTAATCTACAATGCCATAGCCATCCAATCTCATTAATATTAGCATTATCAGCAACTAAGCAATGATTACTAGTAGACAAATTGTCTAAATTAATTAAGTATACATTGTCATTTCTATTTCCAGTAAATATAATGCTATTGTTAATGGGATTAGAAACAGTGCAGATAGAAGCTTCAAATGAAACTTTGAAACCTTTATCACACAATTGGCTAATACTAATCAAATTATGTTTTAAACCATCTACATATAAAATATTTTCTATAAAAGTGGAGGGAGTTATTTGAATTTTACCAAATCTCATAATTTGGCCTTTGCCATTGTCTCCAAATGTAACAACTCCTCCTCTCTTATTTTCAAGGGTGATGAATTGATCCTTGTCACCCGTCATGTGCCTTGAGCAGCCGCTATCAAGATACCACTTGCGTTTTGATCTTTTGGCCGTAAGACACTCCTGCAAGATGATCAAATCTTATGTTTAGGTACCCAAGCTTTCTTGGGTCCTTCATGGTTAGTAGCGATAAAAATTATTCCTTTTGAACCCATATTTTCTTTCCTTTTATATTTAAATTCTTATTAATTTTTCTAAAATTGCATTCATAAGCTTTATGTCCTTTCTTGTTACAGCAATAACATGAAACATCATTTTTATCTTGTTTCTTTATAAAGAAATTCTTAACAAACTTTTGTTTCTTGTTAGGCCTATAACCTAATCCAGCTTTATCAAATACAACTCTTCGATTACTCAATAGTAAGTTAAGTTTTCAGAGCTATATAAATTTATCAACTATATTTTATATTTATCAACTTCTTTCTTTAAACTAATATTTTCATTAGAAATTAATTTTTTTTTCTTTTAACAAATTTTTATTTTTAGATTTCAATTCTTCAACTTCATGAGTTAGTTTATCCTTTTCTTTGTTAAGATTTAAATTATCATTTTTAAAGATTTGCTTTTCTTTTTCAAAACTTTAAAATCACTAACTAATTCATTAAATGCATCAAACAATTCATCAAAGGTAAAGTCATAAGTTTCGGTACTTACCTCATCGTCATTTGCCATAAAGCAAATGTTTGCAACTTCTTTTTATTCCTCCTCAGAAGAGGATTCTTCGCTGTCGCTCCATGTTGCAACATAAGCCTTCTTCTTCTTTTTGTAGGCTTTCTTTAATTGAGGACAGTCATATCTAAAGTGCCCCGGTTCTTACATTCATAACAAATGAGGGGGTCTTTCTCTTTGTCCTTGTCCTTCTCTTTTTCTTTTTCACCTTCCATTTTTGTTTCATACTTTTTCTTATGGAAGGGTCTCCTTCTTTTATAAATTTTCTGAACTTCTTTGCAAGAAGGGCTGTCTCATCATCTTCGTCTTCTTCCTCGCTGCTGCTTGTTTCCTTTTCTGCAGCTTTAAGGGCAATCATTTTCTTCTTTTTGACTTCTTTCTCTTGATGTTGCTTCATGGTCAATTCATGGGTCATCAATGACCCAAGTAGCTCTTCCAAAGGTAATATATTTAAATCTTTGGCTTTTGGATGGTAGTTACTTTCACTTCCCTTGATCTTGGAAGAGACCTATGAATTTTACGCACCAAATCAGAATTAGTACAAGTCTTACTAAGACTTTTTAGACCATTTACAATATCAGTGAATCTAGTGTACATGCATGTAATAGTTTCAGTTTGTTCCATGCTAAACAATTCATATTTGTGCACTAAGATATTAATTTTAGACTCTTTAACTTGATTAGTACCCTCATGGGTAATTTCTAGTCTATCCCAAATTTCTTTTGCGGAAATACATGTAGAAATTCTATTAAATTCATTAGCATCTAAAGCACGATATAAAACATTCATGGCTTTTGCATTAAGCTAAGCCATTTTTTTATCATTCTCATTCCAATCCCTTTCGGGTTTAGGAACTATTGAACCATCTACTAAGTGTGTGGGTGTGTGCTAGGTCCATTAGTGATTACACTCCTTAGTTCATAATCTAAAGCTTGAATAAAAATTCTCATTCTAGCTTTTCAATAAGAATAATTTGAACCATTAAATAAAGAAGGTCTATTTGTGGATTGACCTTCAACAAATGAAGATCCAGCTTGAGCTGCCATTTGGATCTTTAACTCTTGATCGTTGGATCAAATAAAAAATGAGTACTAGCTCTGATACCAATTGTTGGCCCAGATGGCAACCCAAGAGGGGGGGGGGGGTGAATTGGATTCTTTAAAAAATTTAGCACTTTAAAACTAAGTGCTCTGATATGAAAGTGCTTAAGTGCAATGTATAGATAAATGCTAAGCGCAAACAAATGAGATAGAGAGAGACAAAGAGACAAAGCACGGCAAACACAAAGATTTTATAGTGGTTCGATGTATCCAACACCTACATCCACTCCCAAGCTTCACTTGGATCCACACTATAATCCACTTGATTATAGCCGAGTTGTTTTATAAGCTCACAACTCAAAACTTATTGTTTCCCCCGGGATCACAATGAACCCAGCTAGTTTTTTGGGCTCACCAGCACAAAACCCAACCACAAGCTATCCTTAGCTTGTCCCGAGGTATACTACCTCCACTAATTTAATCCCCTGATTGAATTAGCCAAAAACAATGAAAAATAGAGTTTTGAATTGATAACAGCTCCTCAAATGAGCAAATATACAATAAAATAAACAAAAGTAAGAAAAGCTTGTTTGAAGCAATTTGGAAGTGAGCTTTTCTTCTTTTCGTCTTCTCCTTTGAAGGATTGAATCAGGCTTCAGCTCAGATTCTTCACAGAAAATGACAATTGAGAAGTTGAGGATTTTGGAGCTTTTGCTTTCTCTCTTCAAATGTTGAAAATCTCTTGGATTTGATCTTGAGAAGCTTTTGGATTTCTCTTTGAACTCTCTGACATTAATGGACTTAAGCTCAGAGTTTTTCCTTTTGATTTCTCTCTCAGGATATTTTGATCTTTCACAAAATATTTCTCTTTTCCCATTCTTCTTTTTTTTTTTTTTTTTAACCAGATGAATCTCCTTTTTATAGACTTCAATCCAAGGTTAGGTGGAAAATATAGCCGTTACATAGTGGTTGGCTTGTGTCTACATACAAAGAAAAATAGCCGTTAGAGATTAGGTAGAAAAATCTTACCATTGGAGTCCGTTCTGACATTTGAAAAATCCATTCCTGACAGGTTGGAGTCAGCTCCAACTTTTCAGATGTCGGCTTTAGATCGTGGTGTCAAAAATATTAATAAGAAGTTGTTGAGGAGTCGGCTTCGAAAAAGTTAAGTATCGACTCGGCAATTTCGGTAGTCGGCTCCAGAATCCAAGGGTGTCGGCTCCAACAATGTCCACAAAAATATGTTCTCTGTATCTCAGGTTGGAGTCGGCTCCAGAAACTCAGGTATCGGCTCCCGAACTCTCAGGTGTCGGCTTTCGATCTCCAGGTGTTAGCTCAGGAAATTGATGCAGAAAATACTTTTCTGTATCTCAGGTTGGAGTCGGCTCCGAAACTGTAGGTGTCGACTTCGGACCGTGTTGAAATTTCAGAAAAGTTCTGATACGCCCTGGGGTCAGCTCCTGACCGTTTGGGTGTCGACTCTAAGTTCGGAACTTACAAATTTTTTTCAATTTTGATTGAAAACTTATTTCCCTATACCTTTTGACTGACTGAACATTTTTAATGCCTAAACACTTCGTAAATTTATTAGAAACATAATGAATATACTCATGTCTTTTGTTAATCATTAAAATCAATACTTGGGTCAACAAACATGATGCCCTCCATAATTTTTCTCTCCCAAGCCTAAATATAATAATCTAAATAAAAGAAAAATAAAAAGAACTTTGAAGAAAACTCCTCAGCCATCCATTCCACATCACCTGCCTTAGTTTGCACCAAGAATCATGCAAAATCATTTCTTTCTTCCTTTTCAAGAAAACAAAGTCCTGATTTGAGTGTCATTTGCATCGTTGGACTCCAAAAATCAAGCTCTTTCCATCTATAGTCTCCTTTTCTTCAAACATCCATAAAAGTATCAATTCTTAATAAATTTAAAGTAATTAATATTTATTTTAATGGTTAAATTAGGATAATAAATAGACTTATCATTACCTCGTCAATATATTAAACTTTACTTTTTGTTATTTTTCATACAAAGAATTGTTTCGGTTCTTCAGAACTAAGCAAAAGATGCACTTTAGGAAAGACATTCTTAGCACTTGAAGGACCCTCATGCAGGCCTAATTTGGCCCGAGATGGAATGCATTTTTAAGGAAAAGTCTTTGTACATCGCCTTCGATGCAATAAATCCTATGTGAGCTGCACCGCTCCTTATTGGTCTACATGCATCTTACATGGCTTGACACGATGGAACGGAACGGGATAGCAGGGATACAATTTTATGTTTTGAGCGTGATGTGCAAACCAAGGGCAATGCAACCCACATTTTTTGAATGAGTATCGTAAGTTTCCAACTAGGGTGTCGTAATTTTACAACTAGGATGTCATATATTTTTTGGATGGGATATCGTAAAGCTTTGCCTTAATATTTTCTGAATGTATATTATAATTTTATAACTATGAGTGTCATAATTTTACAACTGGGGTATCATAATTTATTTGGGCTTTTTGAATGGGTGTTGTAATTTTATAACTATGGTGTTATAATTTTACAACTAGCCGTGGGTGTCGCAATTTTTTTTCTACCGATAAAAAAAAAACTTTCTAGGATGTCGTAAAGCTTTGCCTTAACATTTTATAATTAAAGTGTCATTATTTTATAATAAGGGTGTCATAATTTTACAACCAGGGCATCATAATATATTTTCGGAAGGGAAGCCATCCTATCCTATCCCATCAGGGATAGTGTATCACTTGCGAATTTGTAATCATGATTCTTGCTATCCAGTCCCATCGCATTAAGCCATATAGGATTCATGTGGACCAATAAGGAGGGACGTTGCAGCCCATGTAGGATTTGGTACAGAAAAAGTCTTTGTACACTGCCTTTGGTGTAGCATGGCCTACATCAGGCGTAGTGATTCGCCTGTGCATGGGCTTACAATGGGGGACCCGCCCATGGGTCTTGCATCACTGATACATGGGCCCATGTGTGGATGAATCACCATGGCCAATGCAGGCCATGCTGCACCAGGGTGATGTACCAAAACTTTTCCATTGGTGCATTGGAGGTGGTGTACAAAATGGTTTCCCATTTTTAGTTACTCTTAGGCTGTGGCTAGGGCTGAAAATAGGTTGGATAAACTTCGATCGTATCCATATTCGTATTTGAATTATATCAAATTTAGATATTTATTTTATAGTTTAATCAAATTTGGATACAAATTTGGATATCTAATCCAAAAATTAATCAGATATGGATATGGAAATGGATTTATCAATTTTTTTAGGTACAAATATGAATATCCATTTTGTATATAATTATCTCCTATCCTTGTATGCGTATTTGATCAGATTAAGAAATCCAGATTTGATCCAACAGTTCCAAATTAGTGCCTAGATTAGAGGAGGCAGGGGCAAGGTGTTGGCCCAGATGGCAACCCAAGAGGGGGGGGGGTGAATTGGATTCTTAAAAATTTAACTCTTTTAAAAACTATTTGCTTTGATATGAAGAGCTTGAGTGCAAAGTATAAATAAATGCTAATCACAACTAAATGAGATAGAGAGAGATAAAGAGATAAGGCACGACAAACACAAAGATTTTATAGTGGTTCGGTGTATCCAACACCTACGTCCACTCCCAAGCTTCACTTGGGTCCATACTATAATCTACTTGATATAGTCGAGTTGTTTTACAAGCTCACAACTCAAAACTTGTTGTTTCCCTAGGGATCACAATGAACCCAGCTGGTTTTCCGGGCTCACCAGCACACAACCCAACCACAAGCTATCCTTAGCTTGTACCGAGGTATACTACCTTCACTAATTCAATCCCCCGATTGAACTAGCAAACAATAATAAAAAATAGAGTTATGAATACACAACAGTTCATAAAATGAGCAAATAAACAATAAAGTAAACAAGGATAAGAAAAGCCTGTTTGAAGCTCTTTGAGTGAATGTTTTTCTTCTTTTTTCCTCTCTCCTTTGAAAAATTGAATCAGGGCCTCAGCTCAAATTCTTCACAGAATTTGCAGTTGAGAAGTTGAGGATTTTGGGGTTTTGCTTTCTTTCTTCTAATGATGGAAATCTCCTTGATTTGAGCTTGAGAAGCTTATGGATTTCTCTTTGAGCTTTCTGCGGTTGATGAATTTGAGCTCTGAGTCTTTCCTCTTGATTTCTCTTTCTTTTTCACTAAGTATTTTTCTCGATTTTCCTCTATATTTTTCTCTCTTTTTCTCTCTTTTTAAACGAACGGTTTCTCCCTTTATATATATCTCTTAATCCAAGATTAGGTGGGAAATATAGCTATTGTGAGATGCTTGGATCTTTCTACACACAAAGAAAAATAGCCGTTAGAGGTTAGGTAGAAAAAATCTTACCGTTGGAGTCCGTTCTGACAAACAAAAAATCCGTTTCTGACAGGTTGGAGTCGGCTCCAACTTTTCAGGTGTCGGCTCAGGTGTCGGCTCCAAATTGGGTATCCAAAAATAAAAAATAAAAAGTTGTTGAGAAGTCGGCTCTAATAAAGTTAAGTGTCGGCTCGTCGCTTTCGGGAGTCGGCTCCATAAACCAAAAGTGTCGGCTCCAGAAATGCTCATAAAAACACGCTCTCTATTCTCAGGTTAGAGTCGGCTCCCGAATACTAGGTGTCGGCTCTAGAAACTGAAACAAAATACACTTCTCTGTATCTCAGGTTGGAGTCGGCTCTAAAACTCTGGGTGTCGACTCTAGACCGTGCTAAAATTTCAGAAAACTTCTGATATGCCTTGGGGTTGGCTCCTAACCATTTGAGTGTCGACTCTAAGCTCTGAACTTTGAAAATTTCTTTTAACATTTTGATTCAAAACTTGTTTCTTTATACCTTTTGCTTGATTAAACATTTTTAATCCCTGAAACACTTATTAAATTTATCAGAAACATAGTGAATATACTCATGTCTTTTATTAATCATCAAAATCAATAATTATGCAAGGGCATGGAGGGAGGAAAAAACATTTTGATTTCCCGCCTTCCTTTTGGCTGGCTTCCCACCTACTTCTCTAATTCCATTTCCATTTCTGTTTCGATATCTACAATAGCAGATGGTCGTCATGATTGACTTGACTTGGGATGACAATGAGTGGGAGTTCTGCAACGACAATATTTTCATCTACAAGCACTGCCGCCATTGGCGGACGGCAGGGAAGGCGAAGGAGGCATGGCCGCCTTCGTAAGAGGACCCCGAGGCCGAGATGAGGTGCCACCTGATGGCGCGGCGGTGACGGTGCCTACTTGGCCTCTTGGACAAGTACCGGAGAGAGCTGGACCAGTGGCAAGCCTTGTCTGCCACCTTGCTGGACTTGACCTCGCCGATCCCCACCGCCACCACCGCTCCTCCTCCTCCACCTCCTCTGCCTCCTCTGCTGAGCAGTGCTTTTTCACAGTCGATGGATGATCTCCTCTCTAAGGTGCCTGTAGTGCCGTCTAACAAGAAAGCAATATCTTCACTTTTAGGGAAAGGGTTTTTGTGTAATTCCGTATTTTGGTGAATGATTTGGGGGTTTCAGGTGCACTCTCAGGAAGCGATTCTATGGAAGCTATCAAAAATTTGCGACTTTGTGGAGTCCATGTGCATGGTATAGGAGGAGAGATTGGCCGAGTCTCTCTTCAGCCTGCCAATTGGGGAAGCCCTCTATCTCTCATTGCCTCTCTATTAGGTTAGTTTAGTTGTAAAAGGCTTTAACTTCAAGGAGCACGACATGTTTCTTTTGCCATTATATGTTTGTTGTTTTTACTCAACTGATTCGTATATCATCTATATGTTCGTATATCATCTATGTATGCTATGCTGTGATATCTATGGTGTTCATTTGCTTCTTCAATGTTGACCTGCCCTTTTTTGAAAAAACAAAATAAAGTATCCTAGCAGTTTTTTGCTTCTCATTTTCTGCTTGTGGTTTGGTTGGCAATTGCTGATCAAAGCTTTTCAATAAAATAAAATTGAGATGTCTGAATTCCAAGAACGGGTGGAATCAGTGAATCTTTATGACCATAGTAATCTGAAATTTAATTTATCTTTTTAATGTCTTAGCTTTTTGACAACTCTAAAATCATGAAGGAATAAGTCACAGATACTATTGACAAAGGTCTAGTCCTTTCAAATTGCCTACCTATGCCTTGACATGGAATTGTTGCATGCTAAAGAGTGCATAAATCTGTGCAATAAAGGATGTGATGAAACAATGAGAGAGATAACTTGGTCCATGCTAGAGATAGAGCACTATTGTGACATTTAATGCATAAGTTGGGCTAGTTTGGGTCAGGATATTATCAAGGTCTTTACATAGACATATATGCATGCACACATAAAGTATATACACTATTTTTATTAAAATTTATTTTTAATATTAAATCACCTATAAAGTTTCATCCATTACAATTCGATAATTTAACTCCTAGCCTCACTCATTGACTTATTCTTGACGTTGGACCACAAAGATCAATTATAGAGCAATGAATTGAAGTCTATGGTGGATAGTGATTATATTTTTTGTATTATTTATGCATTTAAATAAAGGATGAGAATGGAAACATTAAGTGCACTCCAATATATTCAAGGATGAAGATATTGATTTAGATTCATCTGGTGGGCCAATTGACGTTGGACCACAAAGATCAATTAGAGAGCAATGAATTGAACTCTATGGTGGACAGTGATTATATTTTTTGTATTATTTATGCATTTAAATAAAGGATGAGAATGGGAACATTAAGTACTCCTATATATTCAAGAATGAAGATATTGATTTAGAGTCATCTGGTGGGCCAATTGAATGGTATAAATCTAAAATAATATTATGATTCTTGTTATGATGAAGTCAAAATACAGAAGAATCAAGGAAAAAGTAAGTATATATTTATTATTTTTTGAATGATTATTGTTTAGGATTATTATGCATCTTATTGACTTTATTATTTTCTCATATTTGTATTTAGGTACTTTTGTTATGAGTATGAGCAAGCATACATTATACTAATTAGGGACTAGGAAGAGTATTGGTAATCATTTGGTTCTCAATATAAGGTACATATTATCTCTTTTGATCATTCGGGTTTTCAATATAAGGTACATGTTATCTCTTTTTTAAAATATTTTAGATTTTTTTTTTGACTATTTCTTACTTTTAGTGAAGGTTTGAATTATAATTATCTTTCTTGTATGTAATTATGATTATCTTAAATATAATTATGATTATCTTAGATTCTTTATGATCATGTCATTATATTTGGTTTCATTATTGAATTTTGTTTAAAATTTAATTAATATCTAAGTAGTACTCAATTTATATCATATGCTTGATATCCAATTTATATCCGTATCCATTTATAACAACTATGGATATACTTAATATCTGATTCGTATCCATATTTGTATATAACAAATATGGATATACTTGATATTCAATTCGTATTCATATTCGTATATAATAAATATGGATACTTAATATCTGATTCATATTCGTATCCGTATATAACAAATATGGATATGCTCGATATCCGATTTGTATCCATATTCATATAAAATAAATATGGATATGAATTTTAATATTCGTTTAGTATTCGTATCTGTAAAAAAAATATGAATACAAATATGAATATACTATTATCGGATTCGTATCCGATCCATTTTTAGCCCTAGCTGTAGCCCAGTCTAGCAACAATGCCAATAGCAGTATGATAAAATTGAACTCTATTCATATTTTAAAATAGAAAAAAAACTTATTGCACCAAAAGATGGTGCAGTAAATGCACATCCAATTAGTCGTGCATGTGTCGTAATGCATGTGATAAGTTTCATTGAATTTGGCATGTGATAGCATGAGTGCATGGTTAATGTGCAGCCCCGATCTTTTCCTTCAAAACAGACGTTGCTACCCGGTCAAATCCAAAACTCGTACCCGCTTTGAGCGGCCGCCTTCCCGTTCTTCCTCCCACCTCTCTCTCTCTCTCTCTCTCCAGGCTCTACAAAACCAGGCTATCCCCACAAATCGTCCCATCCTTCGTTCCCTTAACCCCCCCCACCCTCCCCTCACCATGTCCTCCGACGCCGTCCCCTCCGAATCTGCCTCCTTCTGGCACTCTATCCACCGCGCACAGGGCGCCATCCACTCCCTCTCCCTCATCCTCGGCCCCCTCCCCGACCCCCTCATCTTCTCCGAAAACCCCGCGGCATCTCTCCTCCACGATCCAGACATCTCCCGCGACATCTCCAGCCGCCTTCGACACCCCGACTCCGGTGCAGGTGACGACAACCTCTGTCGCTGGCTCTATGAGACCTTCCAGTCCACTGACGCGGCCCTCCAGCTCGCCGTCCTCAACTTCCTCCCTACAATCGCCGGTGTCTACCTCTCTCGTGCCATCTCCCGGCAGCCCCTCGCCGGCTTCGAGGCTGTCCTGCTAGCGCTCTACGCACACGAGACCGTGGTCAGAGGCAGCGACCCTCAGACTGTGATCATCCCCAACCTCACCAATCCCAGTATCTACCATGAGACCAAGGCCCCACTAAGAACAAAGCTGTGGATCTTAACATAGCAGTGCTCTCCCCTGCTTTGGAGCCTCATGGCACGGTGCGTTCTACCAAACGAGCCCGAATCGTTGGTGTGGCGTTGGAGCTATACTACAGCAAGATACACCACATGCCCATCTTTTCTAAGCTAGAGTTTTGCGAGTTTTGTGTGGATTGGGCTGGCCAAAAGAGGTCATTGGAGGAGCAAAACAGCAACGAGTCTGATGCCTCTTATGCTGACCAACAAGCGGAATCAGTTGACATAAAAGGTGGCGAAGAAAAGCATGGGAAGAAGGGGGGAAGGATTCCTTTGCCATGGGAGCTCTTTCAGCCTATGTTGAGGATTCTGGGGCATTGCCTTCTCGGTGATTCGCACTCCGTGGAGCTGAAGGCCGCGGCGTTGACGGCAGCGCAACATCTTCACTTGAGGGCGTTGCATGATATAAATCCTCAAGGGATTCTTGCAACCAGGAGCCTCCTCAGGCTCGCGAAGTTGCCGATGGACACGATTTTAGAGCCGCCCACAATCGTCAGCGATTCCGGTGATCCCATTGGACCGGAGCCAGCAAAGATGAGCACATGATGCTCTGTATGCATGTAGCTGGGGTTTATAAGGATTTTTCAAGAAACTCAATTCAAAGCCTCCGTTCAAAGCTTTCACCTTCTTGCGCCATCTTCTTGTATCTTTTCATTTCTTTTTATTTACGGCACTCCTTAAAAACATTACAGTAAAAACTAATTAGAATAAAAACCGTTGAGAGGCAAAATTGCCATTGCATCAATAATCGTGCAAAGGTTAGGATCAACCCTAACTCCCGCTTGTTGTGCGATACCAACTAGGAATGAGTCAGCCTCAGTGGATCGGGATGCCTTAACCCTTCAGCGAGCCAAGGATTCCCAAGGCACGGATCCTCATCTCTCGGTCTCAGTCGAGCTATTCTTATCTCTCGGCTCCAGCCGAGCTATTCCCATCTCTCGGCCTCAGCCGAGCTATCCTTGTCTCTCGGCTCCAGCCGAGCTATTCCCATCTCTCGGCCCCAGCCGAGCTATCCTTGTCTCTCGGTCACAGCCGAGCTATCCTTGTCTCTCAGCCCCAGCCAAGCTATTCCCATCTCTCGGCCCCAGCCGAGCTATTCCCATCTCTCGGCCCCAACCGAGCTATCCTTGTCTCTCGTCTTAGCCGAGTTATCCTTATCTCTCGGCCCCAGCCGAGCTATTCCCATCTCTCGGCCCCAGCCGAGCTATTCCTATCTCTCGGTCCTAGCCAAGCTATCTGTTATGCCTTGGCCAAACTCAGGCACTCAAGCACCTCCGTGGAATCCGGCACGAGAGAGTTCAAATTCGTAAGATTCCAAATAAAATCACGCCCGAAAGTGGCCTAGGACCTGCGAGAGTGGCCTATAGCCCTGGAGCCTACGCAATCGCCAAGTCTCGAGGCATCAACCAGCTCTTCCAGCCGTCGATCCTCTAACCAACAAGATGCGAATCTTACTGACCTCATAACAAACTGGATTCAAATCCTAACGACTTTTGGATCCACGACGCCCCCAAGGAATCAGGTGATCCTCTATAAGTAGGGCCATCTCCCGGCTCCTCAGGTATGCGCACTGGCTTACTGGCCTACCCTCCTTCTACTTCTGCTCACCCTCTTTCCGCCATTAACGCTTTACTCAGAGCTCTCGAAAGGCCGCCCCTGGAGAGACTCTTCAGTGAGAGCCTTCTCCTTTTGTTTGCTGATTGCCGATTCCCGCTGACTTGAGCGTCGGAGGGTCTTCCGTGGAGGGCCACCCCAAACGCCTCTCGCGTGAGGACTATTTTGTAGGTTCGCCCAGGAGGGAGCCCGATCGCGCCCGAGTCGGAGGATGGATTTCAGCAGCAACAAATTGGCGCTAGAGGAAGGGTCCTCAAGTCCCGTAAACTTGTGATCCAGGAGTTAAGGATCTCGATCTGAAAGAGAACCTCTTCCATGGCCAATCGAAGAAAGGCTATCTCCGAAGTTCGGGATCAGGTTGTCTCCCAAAGACCTAATCCGGTGAGCAGCGTAGCGCCGCTACCGCCACCAATGGAAACCACATCGTCACCGATGGCCCCAGTGACCCAGGACCAGTTTGCCTCGCTGGTCCAGCAGGTCCAAGCTCTGACCCACCTGATTCAGGGGCGCTTCGAAGCCCCCCATCCAGCTGCACCTACCACATATCTTCCTGAGGAGAATGCAGCCCCCGTTCATCCAGCGATCTCTTCTTCCGGCCCGCTTGAGATAGCAGACCCCCCTTGCCTCCCTAAGGAAGCTGAGCCAGCCCCCCAAAGGGTTTGTGGCAAGGATCTTCCCCGATCTCGACAGGCCCGATCCCTCTCCCCGGTGATCTCTCGTCATGATTCGACACCGTCTCATTTTTCTCCTCGCCCAGCTCCTCCTGCCGTGCCTTAGGAGATCCGCCAACAGCTCCAAGAGATGCGCCAGGAGTTGGATGCCGCCAAGCAGGCTCACCCGCTCCAGCATAAGACGGAGCAGGGCATCCCCTTCCCCAAAGAGATCATGGAGGAAGTGATTCCCTCCCACGTCAAGCTGCCCTCCATCAAGCCCTACCATAGAGCCTCCGATCCTGACAACCACCTCAGCAGCTTCCAATCGATCATGATGTTCCACAGGGCATCAGATGCGATTCTTTTCCGTGCCTTCCCATCCACCCTTAGGGGATCTGCTCGAACCTGGTTCAATGCCTTGAAACCAGGTTCTGTTGGTTCATTTGACGAGCTGAGCCGCCTCTTCATCAGCTAGTTCGTCAGCAGCCATCGTTATCGACGGAGATCTAACTCCCTCTCTAAGGTTAAGCAAAGAGAGGGGGAGTCCTTGAAGAAATATCTCGGCCATTTCAATACGGCAATGCTGGAGTGGACCACCTTAATCATGAGGTAGCCATGTCCGCCCTAGCAGGCGGAGTGTTGAAGGAGAGTGACTTTTACCTGGCGCTGGAGGTCAGCTACCCTTCGAACCTCTCCGACATGATGGCTCTGGCAGACAAATATGCCAGAGTCGAGGAATCGCGGAGAGCTGCCCACACCGAGTTGATAAGGAAGAAGGAGCCCAAGGGCTCAGATAAGCACCGATCCACCCGCCAGCCAAGCCTGCCTCGCCGCCAAAGGGTGAAGGGAAAACTTACTTTTCATATGCATAGGATCTCAAGGTGGAAAGCATGTAATTCAATTTTAATATTCACATTGAATATAAATTAAAGCATATTATCAAATCTGAAATTTAAGAGTATGTAAAAATAAGTTTAAAACAAACCTCTCGATGCGAAGCTATAGATGATGAACGTAGCAGATCCGATCTGCAGGGAGAAGTTCCTACTCGTGCCTTGCAAGAGCCGCATGCGCCGTCACATGCATGCCAGGAAACCTTGAGACAGGGGATATGGAATCAGAAGGGATGGAGAACTCTTCTCCAAGAGAGGAGTCCCTCTTGTTTGGACTTCTCTAATTTTTGGACTCTTCTTTCTCTGCTACTCTCTCTCTCTCTCGAAGTTGAGAAAAGTTTTTAAAAATAAACTCATCGTAAAACAACCCAAAATAACCTTTTAATTTGTTTTACGATACGATAATATCCGATTTCGAAAGCGGATGGTTATGGGCATTCATGCATTGTAATGCGTAAAGAAAATTTTATAAAACAAATTTACGGATTCATATCATCTCAATGGTAAGATCGTAATTTAAGCAAAGTTTCAAATTCACGTTATCGGAATGACAAAATCATAATTTATATGAAGTTTCAAATTCACGCCTCAATGGCAGAACCGTAATTTAAACGAAATGGCGGAATCTTAATTTACATAAAATGACAGAATCGTAAAATTTCTAAAGTTTTAAAGTCTAGTTGGCTACCCACACTATAATAAAAAAATATTTAAAATATTTATAAATACGAAAATAATCAGATTAAATCCGTTTGAAGTCCAAATTGAAATCCGAAAGAACCATGCGAAGATCTCGAACCATACTTCGCATTGGACTTATTTAATTTTTAATTTAAAGTAATTTATGATTTCAAAATTCATAAATAAACGATCAGAGGCTATATTGGATATCCGATTCAAACCACTTTGAAACCAGATCTAAACCACTCTATCGTCAAACCAACCATTGGTCTATGGTTCAAGTCCTATCCCACAATGGGTCTGAATAAATCCAAAAATTCACTTGAGTTACAAACTAACTCAAGTTCATCCCTCAGAATAAGTACTACCGCTAATGCCCAGTGCTAGCTAGACATTGCTAGTACAAACTCGGTATTACCCATATGACCAAGTCCCACTTAGATCATGGATAAAGCCTGTCTCCAAGTCACCTGACTATGTGCGTGACTCCATAGGTTCGAATCTAAGTCGGTAGCATAGGAACACTTCCTATACCAATCGATGTGACCATCTAGCATGGTACCCGACGTCCGAATAGACCGAATATATGCAAAGCAATATTCAGGAACCTAGGCTATGGTTACCGTATAATTCATCCCCTTGTCCTAGTACTCAGGGCGAATACGGAGTTAACTGCCAACTCCGAGTAAATCACCCAAGTATGTTTCAATGCAATGAATCTTGTGACACCTCACAAAGATTACCTTGGCCAAGGTTTTGCTAAATTGAAACATAGTTCGAGCACTCTCTCTAACACTTAGAGTGGACAATCCCATCTTGACTCATCACTGACCCAATAAGTACTTGACTGCACCCAGCAACCTTCCGTCACCGGATTAGAAATCCGGGTGGTCCAGTGCCTAAGTACAGTGAGTTGCTTATCAAGTCAACATGATAGTCTCATGTCAAAGGGACACTTATACCCATTGCCTTTCTGTGAGTTGCTCCAGGCAGTTGAGCACTCAGCAGAGGTGAGTCACTGTTCAGTGAATGTACTCCTACACTCACCCGCATGTCATACCAGTGTTATACACTCCTTGGTTTAAGAGAACAAACCAACCCATATGGCACACAACGACCTACACTTGATTACGTCGTCGTCCTAGGTAACAACGTATCATTTGGCCGCGAACAGATTTAAGAGTTACTCAACAATTCCTCCATTGTCGAATACATGTAACTCTAAGGACTACAACATATTGGAATTCTACTGGAAGATGTAAACTATATGCTGTACTGCCAAAATAGACTTTTATTTATTGAATAAATCATGTACATTCACATCAACTCATAACCGTCTACAAGCTAGACGATTGGCTGTAGGACACATTTCCTAACAACTCCCACTTGAACTATAGCCAATCGGAACAGTATCTAATACCCATCTTCCACTTGTGTTCATTGAACTCCTTGATTCCGAGTGCTTTAGTCATTGGGTCAGCTAGGTTTTCCTTTCCGTCGATCTTCTGAAGGTAGATGTCACCTCGTTCCATGATCTCTCGTACAAGGTGGTAGCGGCGCAACACATGCTTGGTTCGTTGATGCGACTTTGGCTCCTTGGCTTGGGCAATTGCTCCCGTGCTGTCACAGTATACTAGGACGGGACTCTCCAGGGCAGGTACCACTCCCAGCTCGCCCAAGAACTTTCGTAGCCATACAGCTTCCTTTGCTGCATCTGATGCTGCAATGTATTCAGCCTCGCATACTGAATCTGCCACTGTGTTCTGCTTGAACTTTTCCAGCAGATCGCTCCTCCATTGAGGGTAAAGATAAATCCGGATATGCTTTTGCTGTCATCTCTATCTGACTGAAAACTGGAGTCAGTGTACCCCACTAGTTTTAAGTCAGGTTCTCCATAAATGAGCCATTGGTCCTTAGTATTTCTCAAATACTTAAGGATGGTTTTTACCACCTTCCAATGTGCTTCACCTGGGTTAGACTGGTACCTACTCACTATCCCTAGTGAGTGTGCCACGTCTGGTCTTGTACATGTCATAGCATACATGATAGAACCCACTGCCGAGGCATACGAATTCTACTCATGTACTCTCTCTCCTCAGGAGTTGTCGCACAATCCTTCTTGGAGAGAGTAATTCCATGGCCTATCGGAAGATAGCCCCTTTTTGAATTATCCATGCTGAACCTCTTCAGCACAGTCTCAATGTACATGGACTGGGACAATCCCAGCAGCTTCTTAGATCTATCCCTATAGATCTTCATCCCTAGGATGTAAGAAGCTTCTCCCAGGTCTTTCATGGAGAACTGAGACAGCAACCAAACCTTTATTCCCTGTAGTGCAGGGATGTCATTCCCAATCAAGAGAATGTCATCCACATACAGTACAAGAAATACAACTATGGAACCATTTGCCCACTTATACACGCAGGGTTCTTCTCCATTCTTAATGAAGCCATAAGTCTTGATACATTTATCAAAACGTTTATTCCAACTCCGAGAAGCTTGCTTGAGTCCATAGATGGACTTATGAAGCCTGCATACTTTTGACTCGTCTGTGGATGTGAACCCTTCAGGCTGTATCATATACACCTCCTCTTCGAGCTCTCCATTTAGAAAAGCCGTTCGGACATCCATTTGCCAGATCTCATAGTCAAAATGTGCAGCTAGAGCAAGCATAATCCGAATGGACTTGAGCATTGCTACAGGGAAAAAGTCTCGTCATAGTCAATACCATAACGCTGACGATACCCCTTAGCAACCAGACGGGCTTTATAGGTCTCCACCTTCCCATCTGCACCTCGTTTCCTCTTGAAAATCCATTTACACCCTATGGGTTTTACCCCTTCAGGTGGATCAACTAGTGTCCATACACTATTAATCTCCATGGATTCCATTTCGGACTTCATGGCCTCTAGCCATTTCTCAGAGTCAGATCTCTGCAGCGCATCCATATAGGTGATTGGGTCCTCATCGTTCTCATCGAGTTCGATGGGATCCCCGTCACGGACCAAGAAACGAAGTATCTGTCCGGCTGACGTGGTACTCTACCAGATCTCCTTAATGGTACCTCAACGGGCTCGGGTTTGAACCAATCAAAGCCGGTTCCATAGCGGTTTCTGAGTGTAAAGGTACTTCTCCTTGTCGAACTTCATTAAGTTCAACATTAGCCTTAGCACTTCCAGTAAGATACTCCTTTTCTAAAAAGGTGGCTCTCATACTGACGAACAACTTTTGCTCTTCAGTGTGGTAGAAGTAGTATCCTTTAGACTCCTTAGGATATCCAACAAAGAGGCATTTGTCAGACCTTGGTCCTAGCTTGTCTGTCAACAATCTCTTGACATAAGCTGGACACCCCCAGACCCTAAGGTGTGTGAGCATCGGCTTACGCCCCGTCCATATCTCATATGGAGTTTTAGCAACAGATTTACTAGGGACCCTGTTAAGAATGTAACAGGCCGACTCAAGTGCGTAGTCCCAAAAGGAGATAGGCAAACTAGCAAAGCCCATCATGGACCGAACCATATCTAATAGGGTTCGATTCCTCCTTTCAGACACACCATTTAACTGGGTGTCCCTGGAGGTGTCCATTGAGAGAGAATCCCATTCTCCTTTAGATATGTCAAAAACTCATTAGAAAGATATTCACCTCCTCGATCTGACCGAAGGATTTTAATATTCTTTCCAGTTTGTTTTTCTACCTCACTACGATATTGTTTGAACATTTCAAACGATTCAGATTTATGTCTCATTAGGAAGACATAACCGAACCTGGAGTGGTCGTCTGTAAATGTAATGAAATAGCTAAACCCTCTCATAGAGGCAGTATTCATAGGTCCACAAACATCCGTATGTATGAGGCCTAGAATCTCTTTGGCTCTTTCACCTTTTCCAGTAAAAGGTGACTTGGTCATTTTCCCAAGAAGACAGGATTCACAAGTTTTAATTGATTCACAATCAATGTCATTGAGGATGCCCTCTCTGACTAACCTGCTTATCCTGTTCTTGTTTATATGACCTAGCCTACAGTGCCAAAGGTATGAGTCATCGACATCATCTATTTTGGGGTTTGTTTGGAGTGCATAATACATTAACAGGCTGTGATAGAAGGTAAATTCCATTGCTCAATTGTCCACACATCACAGATACATCATTCACAATGATATTTAAAATATCTTTCTTTATTGAAAAATCATATCCTTCAATAGCCAACTGGCCTACAGAAATGACATTTAATAAAAATGCAGGACAATAGTGACATTCACTAAGCAATATTTTATTAAATTCAAAATAAAGCTCCACGACTCCCAACGCCAGTACTGGAACTCGGCTTCCATCACCCACGTTTAGGAATCTTTCACCTTCTTTGAATCTTCTACTAATTCGAAGCCCCTGCAAAGAATTGCAAATATGAATTGGACTCCCGGTATCTAATACCCAATTAGTAGTATCACAGATAGAAAAATTACAAGGTGTTATCATATAAATACCTTGTCCAGCAACTCCTTGCTGGTTTTTCTTCTTAGGCCTGTTTGGATCCAGGGTTGCTATGTACTGGGGACAGTTCCTTTTCCAGTGACCCAGCTTCTTGCAGTAGAAGCACTCTGCCTGACTTTTGTCAGCCCTCTTCTTCTTGGTCTGACTAGGCCCAGCATGTTGCACCTTCTTTCTTTTATTTTTCTTCTTCATCCCTTTCTTAAGGTGATGACGACCTGCCCCCGAACCTCCCACCAAGTTCACTGACTTCTTTTGAAGCTGGTGATCTTTCTCAAAAGTCTGCAGTAGACCCAGCAAACCATGATAGTTTACTGCAGGCTTCGTCATTCTATAATGACTGAGAAAGTCCAGGTAGGAGCTAGGCAGGGAGTTCAGTATGGCATCCTTCCCAAGTTGCTCATGCAAAGGAAATCCAAGTTTGCCCAGACGTTCTATCGTCTCGATCATGTATAGTACATGATCGGTGACAGAAGTCCCATCACGCATACGCGCGTTGAAGATGGCACTAGACATTTTGTACCTTTCAACGTCGTCTGGCGTCCCGAAAGATTCCTTCAACATTTGGAGTATTTGTTCCGGTTGGGCCTCCTCAAATTTCCTACTGAACTCATCATTCATAGAAGCCAGCATTATGCAGCGCACTGTGGTGTCATTGGTCCACTTCAGATAAGTGTCCCTGACCACACCCCGCACATTAGGGGCTGGCTGCTCAGGTGCAGGATCCATTATCACATAAAGGATCCTCTCATGCTCTAGGACTATCCTAAGCCTTCGATACCAGCTATCGAAGTTTGGACCTGTCAGTTTATCACTGTCCAACAGTGACCGGAGCGACAGATTTGTAGACATTTCTGAAAGGAAAACCAAAAACTTATTAGTGTACATGATTTATTTAAACCTATAGACTTGGACTTATAGTCTAAGGCCCTCCCACTATTTTATTCAGGTTGGTAGCCCCTACCTCCAACCCGAGAAATTACTCCTAATTTCTTAGTGGGTACTAGAACCCAGTAGACTACATATGAGCCCGACTTTGGCCGGCCCACCCACATGTATCTAAAGGTAGGTTCATAACCAATTGGTTCCCCAAACAATTTCTAGTAATTTATTTTGCCCCAGGTTGCACGCCAATCGGCCTTTGGGCCTCCTATTGGGTGTCCTGGTTAGGTCCAACCATTAACATGACATGTTCAAGCTTCTAACCAAGGAATTGGTCAAGCCCGACTTTGGCCGGCCCACCTGACCATCGTTGAGAGAGTTGCATTGAACCATCATAATATGAATGATAATTCCAAAAACCAGATGAGTACCAGGCCTTTGGGCCTCCAATAATCATCTTAGCCATTGGACTCATTATCACTCTCTTAATGGGAGGCTATGACCTAATTATCCCCATAATTTAGTCACTTTAGGGACCTAATAATTTTAGAGGGTTTGATTAATTTGTGACACATGAATGACATGGACCAATTTAAGTATTCTCCCACTAAACCATTTAGTTGGGTTCATTAATTTGGTCCATGGGTACCTAAATCAGTCAAACTGATTTCCTTAGGAAGCATGGGTTAGCTCAAGTCAATAGGCTAGTCTAATCAAGTGCTGGGACCACTTAGCCAGGCCGGCTTGATCAAAAGGCCGAGTTGCGCCATTAACCATCTTGCCTAGACACCAGCTGATAATCAACTAGCCAGGTGAGAGGTAGCCGCGACCTTGATCAGAACCTTTCTAGACACTAAGTGGTTGACCAGACCCAATTAAATTGCCTAAAGACTTGGGTGTCCACTGAGCCCCAAATCAAGTCCATTTAGATGTATGGACTGATCAATCTAATCTAATTAGATGGATCTAAAGAAAAGACCTAACTCAACATTTGATTAGATTCAATTTTCTAATTTAGTCCAATTCATCTAACCTTAGGTCTAACCCAATTAGAGAACCTGATTCATGCTAACCCAATTAGCCCATGATTTATGATCATGTCTTAAGGTCTTTAATTCATAATTCTAGATCTTAAGTTAACCCCTTTTCAAATTTGAACCAATTTCAATTTTGAGTTCTGATTTTGAAACATTTTCAAAATTTTTCGTAAAACATTTTACTTTCTTTCCTTTTCTTGATCTGACTTTTACGTAAAACAATTTTACTGTCATTTATAATTAAGATTTCATCAATTAAGATGTCTTAATGTTAATCTTATTAACATATCATCTTTAATTAATTTTGGATCTAATCAAAATTATCACAGAATAAATTAATTCGATTAAAACATATTTTAATCTTTCTTTTTTCTTCTGTACATCCGTTCATGGGTTCTTTCACAGTGGCACCCCTACACGTCATAGGAAACCTTTCTTGAATAAGAAACAGAGGCTGTGAAACCTCCCTATGACCGGACGGCCTGGTGAATATACCCAATCCAAGATATAATAGAACACAACATGCAAGATCTACATTAGATCTACTTCTAAAACATATATTTAATCATCATTAAATAACTTTAACATGCTCTCATCATGCAAAACATTTAAATCTACTATAGATCTAAACTAATCATAATAAGATCTACTTTAGATCTACATTAGATTATTTATGCATAATAATATCAGATCTACTATGCTTATACATGCATTCCTAAGCCTTAACCATGCTCTGATACCATTTGAAGGGAAAACTTGCTTTTCATATGCACAGGATCTCAAGGTGGAAAGCATGTAATTCAATTTTAATATTCACATTGAATATAAATTAAAGCATATTAGTAAATCTAAATTTAAGAGTATGTAAAAATAAGTTTAAAACAATACCTCTCGATGCGGAAGCTGTGATGAACGTAGCAGATCCAATCTGCAGGGAGAAGTTCCTACTCGTGCCTTGCAAGAGCCGCACGCGCCGCTCCTCTATATCACACGCACGCCAGGAAACCTTGAGACAGGGGATATGAATCAGAAGGGATGGAGAACTCTTCTCCAAGAGTCCCTCTCTATTTGGACTTCTCTGATTTTTGGACTCTTCTTTCTTTACTACTCTCTCTCTCGAAGTTGAAAAAGTTTCTTAAATAAACTCATCGTAAAACAACCCAAAACAACCTTTTGAATTTGTTTTACGATACAATAATATCCGATTTCAAAAGCGGATGGGTTACGGGCATAAAAAAAATTTATAAAACAAATTTACGGATTCATATCATCTCAATGGTAAGATCATAATTTAAACAAAGTTTCAAATTCGTTATCGGATGGTAAAATCATAATTTATACGAAGTTTTAAATTCACAATCGATAGAACCATAATTTAAATGATATGGCAAATCATAATTTACATAAAATGGTAGAATCGTAAATTTTCTAAAGTTTTAAAGTCTCGTTGTGCAACTATAATAAAAAAATATTTAAAACATTTATAAATACAGAAATAATCAGATTAAATCCGTTTGAAGTCCAAATTGAAATCCGAAAGAACCCATGCGAAAATCTCGAACCATACTTCGCATTGGACTTATTTAATTTCCAATTTAAAGTAATTTATGATTTCAAAATTCATAAATAAACGATCAGAGGCTATATTGGATATCCGATTAAACCACTTTGAAACCAGATCTAAACCACTCTATCATCAAACCAACCATTGGTCTATGGTTCAAGTCCTATCCATAATGGGTCTGAATAAATCTTAAAAATTCACTTGAGTTACAAACTAACTCAAATTCATCCCCAGAATAAGTACTACCGCTAATGCCCAGTGCTAGCTAGACATTGCTAGTACAAACTCAATATTACCCATATAACCAAGTCCCACTTAGATCATGGATAAAGCCTATCTCCAGGTCACCTGACTATGTGCGTGACTCCATAGGTTCGAATCTAAGTCGGTAGCATAGGAACACTTCCTATACCAAGCGATGTGACCATCTAGCAATGGTACCCGACGTCCGAATAGACCGAATATATGCAAAGCAATATTCAGGAACCTAGGCTATGGTTACCGTATAATTCATCCCTTGTCCTAGTACTCAGGGCGAATACGGAGTTAACTGCCAACTCTGAGTAAATCACCCAAGTATATTTCAATGCAATGAATCTTGTGACACCTCACAAAGATTACCTTGGCCAAGGTTTTGCTAAATTGAAACATAGTTCGAGCACTCTCTCTAACACTTAGAGTGGACAATCCCATCTTGACTCATCACTAACCCAATAAGTACTTGACTGCACCCAGCAACCTTCCATCACCGGATTAGAAATCTGGGTGGTCCAGTGCCTAAGTACAGTGAGTTGCTTATCAAGTTAACATGATAGTCTCATGTCAAAGGGACACTTATACCCATTGCCTTTCTGTGAGTTACTCTAGGCAGTTGAGCACTCAACAGAGGTGAGTCACTGTTCAGTGAATATACTCCTACACTCACCCGCATGTCATACCAGTGTTATACACTCCTTGGTTTAAGAGAACAAATCAACCCATATGGCACACAACGACCTATACTTGATTATGTAGTCGTCCTAGGTAACAATGTATCATTTGGCCGTGAACAGATTTAAGAGTTACTCAACAATTCCTTCATTATCGAATACATGTAACTCTAAGGACTACAACATATTGGAATTCTACTGGAAGATGTAAGCTATATGCTGTACTGCCAAAATAGAGTTTTATTTATTGAATAAATCATATACATTCACATCAACTCATAACCGTCTACAAGCTAGACTATTGGCTGTATGACACATTTCCTAACAAAGGGTTTCTCCGCCGCCGCCAAGGAACCGTACTCAGAGCCTGCCTTGGAGATTCAACCGGTTTACTCCGCTCACCACTCCAAGGGTAGAGATCCTCATGGCAATAGAGTGCCAGCTCCCTCGACCACCTCCTCTCCGAGGGAATGCGGCCAGACCCCGCAAAGTATTGCCGCTACCATCGAGACCACAGCCACGACACTGAGGAGTGCTGGCAGTTGAAGAATGAGATTGAGAGACTCATCCAGCAGGGCAGGCTCGATCAATTCAGGAGAGCACCCGAGCCGAGAAACGGGGGTGACCACCGCCTAAGCCCTAGCAGCCTCCTCCTCCAAATCCTTCGGTCATTGGCCACATCAATGTGATCGAGGCAGTCGGTTGTCCGTCGAGCCGGCGGGATGATGAAGAAGGTTTAGCACCAAAGAAAGCATGGACCAACGAGCTCTCCTTCTCCGACAGTGACCTCCAGGAGATACAGTTCCTACATGATGATGTGTTGGTTGTATCCCTTAATTTGAACAATTATGATGTAGACCGCATCCTTATTGATAGTGGGAGCTCTGTCAACGTTTTATATCTTGATGTGTTTGTGAAGATGAAAAATTGCTTATGGAGAATCTTCGAGCCATGGACTCCACCCTAATGGGGTTCACCGGCGATGTTATCACCCCAGAGGGGGTTGTGACCTTGACGGTCTGCGCGGTAGCCTGTCCTAGTGTTGCCATTGTTCATATAGATTTTTTGGTGACAAAGCTTCGATCGCCCTATAATGCAATTTTTGGGAGACTTGACCTGATGTCCCTGAAAGCCGTTGTCTCCATCCCGCACCTAGCAATGAAGTTCCCTACTGGATGGGGAGTGAGAGTAGTTCGGAGAAATCAAGCTGTAGCTCGGTAGTGCTTCATCACCAGCCTTCAGTCCAAGCTGCCCGAGGTTGACGGGCTGGATGCTCGGAAGGACTTTGCCGAGCAACGAGGAGAACCAGCTGAAGAGCTGGAGGAGGTACCACTGGATGAAACTTGGCCCGACCGAACCATAAGGATCGGGTCGCTGCTGAAAGGGAAGCCCCGGTTGGAGCTGATAAACTTTCTCTGAATGAATGCTGATGTCTTCGCCTGGTCAGCCTCTGACATGCCAAGGATCAGCCCAGACGTTCTCGTCCACCGTCTTAATGTGGATGAAATGTTTCGGCCTGTGAAGTAGAAGAAAAGAAGCTTCGTCCCCGACCGGCAAAGGGCAATTAAGGAAGAAGTTGACAAGCTCATCAAGGCAAACTTCATTCGGAAGGTAAATTATCCGAGCTGGCTGTCCAATGTTGTCATGGTGAAGAAGTCAAACGGTAAATGATAGATCTGCATCGACTTCACCGACCTTAATAAAGCATGCCCAAAGGATAGCTTCCCTCTCCCTCGGATCGACCAGCTTGCGGACGCCACATTCGGTTATCAGATGTTGACCTTCATGGACGCATATTCAGGCTACAACCAAATCCGAATGGCGCCCGAAGATGAAGAAAAGACCGCCTTCATAACCGACCGAGGCATTTATTGCTACCGTGTTATGCCTTTCGGTCTAAAAATACAGGTGCTACTCACCAAAGGCTGGTAAACAAGGTTTTCAAGGAGCAAATCTGTCGGAACATGGAGGTGTATGTTGATGATATACTGGTCAAAAGTAGGGAAGCATCCTAGCATATTGAGGATCTCTCTGAAAGCTTCACGACGCTCCAAAAATACCAAATGAAGCTCAACCCAACGAAGTGTGCCTTCGGTGTCAACTCTGGGAAGTTCTTGGGCTTCATGGTTTCTTAGCGGGGCATTGAGGCCAACCCGCAGAAGATTCAAGCCCTTCGGCAAATGGCACCCCCAACATCTGTCAAAGAGGTCCAACGCCTGACTGAAAGAATTGCGGCCCTCAACCGCTTCGTGGCTTGGTCGGCGGAGAGGTACCTTCCATTCTCTAAAGCTCTCCGATCAGCCAAGAATTTTCAATGGTCTGCTGAATGTCAAAAGTCATTCGAGGACCTCAAGAGATATCTCGGCTCTCCACCCCTCCTCAGCAGTCCCAATCCAGGAGAAATATTATTTCTATACTTAGCAGTTTCAGAAGGCACAATTGGCTCGGTGCTGGTCAGAGAAGAGAACAAGACCCAAAAGCCGATCTACTATGTCAGCAAGCTACTCCAAGATGCCAAGACAAGATACACCTGAGTTGAGAAATTGGTGTTGGCCCTGATAACGTCGGTTTGGAGGCTGCGACCATATTTCCAGGTGCACTCTGTGATGGTTCTTACCGACCAACCCATCAAGGCGGTGGTGCATCGCCCGGAGACATCAGGAAGAATGGCCAAATGGGCCGTCGAATTAAGCGAACATGATATCCGGTACCAACCTCGCCCGGCCATCAAAGCACAGGTTCTGGCTGATTTCCTCCTTGAGTGCACCATCCCGGAGGATGGCTTTGCTCTGGACTCTTCTGAGCATCCAGGACCTAGCGCCCTATGGCTGCTCTATGTCGACGGATCATCTAATGCTAATGGCTCCGACGCTGGCTTGATCCTCACCAGCCCAGAGGGGGCGACGTTCGAGTACGACGTTCACTTCTCCTTCCCAACCTCCAATAATGAAGCCGAATATGAAGCTCTGCTTGCTGGACTCCGAATTGCTCACGATCTTAAAGTGGCAAAGCTGAATGCCTTTACCGACTCCCAGTTGGTGGCCAGTCATGTGCGGGGCGAGTTTGAGGCCCGGGAGCCAAATATGATTCGGTATCTCCAAAAGATGCGGGACTTGCTTTTCTACTTCTTTGAATTTGAAGTTGTCCATATCCCAAGATCCGAGAATGCCCACGCCGACCTATTATCTCTATTGGCAACCGCGGAGTCGATGTATTCCTAGCGAAAGTTTCCCCTGGAGACCTTGGAGAGGCCTAGCATCGCAGAGGCAAACCGAGTGATGCAGATCGAGGCTGAACATCCTAGTTCGACCCCATACTAAGGTATCTTAAAGAAGGGTCGCTCCCAGCCGACTGAAAAGAAGCAAGGAAGCTGAAAATGCAAGCCACCCACTATGTGCTGATCGACGACCAGTTGTATAAGCGGTCCTTCTCCATGCCACTGCTCAAGTGCCTTTGTCCATCTGAAGCTGATTATACTCTCCGAGAGGTACATGAGGAAATTTACGGCAACCATCTGGGGAGCCGGTCCTTATGCCACAAGGTGCTACGCCAAGGGTACTATTGGCCCACCATGCAAAAAGATGCTGACAACCTTGTCCGAGCTTGTGACCCATGTCAGAGACATTCCAGCATCTAGAGGCTCCCCTCCGCCAGTTTGATCCCTATATCCTCCGTTTGGCCCTTTGCTAAATGGGGGATGGATATTCTTGACCCTTTTCCCCTCGCCACTGGACAAAGAAAGTTCCTGTTTGTCGCCATCGACTACTTCACCAAGTGGGTGGAGGCCGAGGCAATTACCCAAATAACTAAAGCTCAGGCCAGGGACTTCGTGTGGAGATCCATTATCTACCGTTTCGGCCTTTCGCACACTATTATCACCGACAACAGCAAGCAATTTGACAACTCAAAGTTCTGAGATTTTTGCGAGGAGCATGGAATCTGACACCGCCTTACATCGGTAGGCATCCGCAAGCCAACAGAGAAGCCGAAGTAACTAACCGGACCCTGCTTCAAGGGATCAAGGCTCGGCTTGCCAGAGCATGAGGCAGATGGGCGAATGAACTTCATCACGTCCTATGGGCCTACCGCACCACCCAGAGAATCCCCACTGGCGAGACCCCATTCCGGATGGCCTTCGACACGGAAGCCGTCATCCCTATAGAGATAGGACTTCCTTCTCCATGAGTGGAGAGCTACTCGGAGGAAGCTAATGATGAGCAGCTCAGCACCAATCTTGACCTGGTGGAAGAAATCAGAAAGAAAGCTTGAATCAGGGTTGCGACATACCAGCAAAGAGTGGCTCGTTATCACGCCTCCAGAGTCAAAGGAAAATCCTTCTCACCTGACGATCTTGCCCTCCGAAAAGCATCCGTCTTCAAACTGCTGGAGCAAGGAAAGTTGTCTGCAAATTGGGAAGGCCCCTATCAAGTGGCGGAAGTCATCGGACCTGGCACCTACAAGCTCCAAGATCTGGGCAGAAAATCTATTCCCTGAACGTGAAATTTGGACAATCTCCGCATATACTATCAGTAGGGTACGCTTTCAATAGACTTGCCCTATTTGCAGCTTTAGCATCTTGTTTCTATTATTCGCGGCATGACTGCTACAATCATTTTTTTCGAAAAAGTCATAATAGAAAACAGATGCTGCTTACGCATCCATTCTTGGCACAACCAAGCTATCTCCGCACCTCGGCTGGGCCGAATCTTGAACTAAATCTCTGTACCTCGGCTGGGCCGGGTCATATTTCACAAAGACTTGGTATGGCCAAGTACCCCCAGTGCGGCTGGGGACCAAGTGATCTCCAAGCCTTTGGCCGGATTCAGGCAGCTTACAAGCCCGGATCGGACCAAATGATAAAGAAACTTCATCCAGATTCGGGCAGCTTACAAGCCCCGGCTAGACCGAGTGATCTCCAAAGCTCCATCTAGATTTGGGCAGCTTACAAGCCCCGGTCGGACCGAGTGATCTCCAAAGCTCCATCCGGATTTGGGTAGCTTACAAGCCCCGGCCGGACCGAGTGATCTCCAAAGCTCCATCCGGATTCGGGCAGCTTACAAGCCCCGGTCAGACCGAGTGATCTTCAAAGCTCCATCCGGATTTGGGCAGCTTACAAGCCCCGATCGGACCGGGTGATCTCCAAAGATCCATCTGAATTCGGGCAGCTTACAAGCCCCAGCCGGACCGAGTGTTCTTCAAAGCTCCATCCGGATTCGGACAGCTTACAAGCTCCGACCGGACCGAGTGATCTCCAAAGATCCATCCAGATTCGGACAGCTTACAAGCCTTGGCCGAACCTAATGATAAACAAACCTCATCCGGATTCGGGCAGCTTACAAGCCCCGGCCGGGTCAAACGGCGCTGAAGCCTCGGCTAGAGCCGGTGTGCGTCTGTTACCAAAACCCTCGGTCAAACCGAGTAATATCTCCGTACCTTGGCAGGGCCAAGTAAAACACCGAAAAGCCTCGACAACCATCGAATGATATTCTTAAGCCTCGGCAACAACCGAGCGAGATCCTTAAACCTCGGCAACGATCGAGCGATATTCCTAAACCTTGGCAACCACCGAGAGATGTTCTTAAACCTCAGCAATAACCAGGTGGTATTCTGAAGCCCCGACTACAACCAAGTGATGTATTATCTGAAACCTCGGTCAAGTCAAATGACATACTCATAAAATGTTATCGGAAGCTTCGGCCTAGGCAAGTGATCTCTCAAACACTCTGATGTGACTAAGACGTCCTATTAAACCTCACCAGAAGCAAACAACCTTCTTCTGCTCAACAGTTAAGACACGTGAGTTGTCTCTCTCCAAAGAAATACCTGCTCTGTTCTACAAGTGAGATCATGCTCACCATATGGGTTCACAAGACCGCCCAGGTCTATCTCTGACCCAAGTAGGGATAAACGCTTTTCTCCACTGGGGACCGAATGTCGGTCTTAGCAAAACAAGGTATCAAAACATGCTATAACACGAAAAGCATGATATGGGTGAAGCAACTCTCAAACATAATTCCATCGAAAAAGAAGTAGGTGATAAAAGAAGAAAGAATAAAACTTTCTTTATTTTTTCATCAACGAAAAAGAGTTGCAACCTCTTGGGAGGTATTACAAGTGCATCATAGCATAGGAAATAAAAATGAGTAAACAGCTCGGCTGGACTGCTTCAGTCAACTTTGGTTAATAATGATGTTTCGGCATCTGACCCAAAAGATCAGACAACCAATCAGCTCGTCCTGAACCACCGACTAAGGCCGAGCCAGCCTCTCATGGGTCCTCTGGATTGGCGAAGAGATCCAAGAATAGAAGGAAGACCCGTGGATGCTGATGCTGAGGATGTGTCCCCCCCAAGTGGGATGTTGGGCTGCTGGACACTGCCGACCATGAAAAGCGGGGAACAAGCAGACCAACACTGCTTCAACTCCCTCTTAACAGGCAAAAGATTTCTCAGCCGGATGAGCTAAGGGAACCAGCTCGAGGGAGAAGGAAAAGTCCGTGCATACTATGGGGGTACATGTGTACTTTCTATCCTGCGACCCCCATAGCAAACCACAAAGGACACACAGGAAGCGCATATGTGCTCTCCATGTGATCTCTGCGGATCTCCTGTGCGCTCTCCATATGATCTTCGAAATTTCTTCCTTGAGGACGATCTGCTCTTCAGCAACTTCTTCATCACCCCAGCTATCCGAGGGAAGACGACTTGCAAAAGGAAAGCTCATTTTCTCCACCCTCAACCTAGGGGACACAGACATCTTGAAAACTTTCACAACTCACAAAGAAGAAAGCCTTGGGGATAGCCTAGCATGGCCCCCTCCTTCCATTTTATCGGCAAACGGACCGGGAGTAGCTATTAGAGCGGAAAGTCCCGAGATTCAAAATGCCCTAGCCACACTACCACGTGGCATCCCAAGATGAAAAGAGCGCTCCTCGAAGCATGCCAAATGCGTTACCCATGCCATGACGCACGCCAGAAGATCCTCCTCTGATCTTGAATCAAAAGCCTTAAGTGTAGGAAATCAACCGCCGGTCCTTGAGATACGGATAGGCCTGGAAAATTGCTCGATGAAAACGACGTGCTCTAATGATAAATGATTGCTTATGTCACACGCTAAGAGGGCCTACATTGGAAAGAGTCGATGAAATAGATAACTCGAAAATAGCGAGGCATCCTTTTGTAGCTTGCAAAGCCGTATTATCCATTTCGGCAAAAAGAAGGTCAACTTGCCTTGGAAAAGATAAGGCACTGGCAGAGCAATAAAAAGGCACAGAAGTCAAGTACTCCTCAATAAAAGCACATTAGTATTCCCTGCTCTGGCCCAACCGCCCATTATGTCTTGGCATGGACCGAGACATCGCCTTATGCTTCAACTCAAAGCCAAGTTTGCCTCCATACTTCGGGCTAAACCGAGGTATCTCTTCTCGGTTCAATATAACCGAGCGTTATGTTATGCTTCGATCCAGATCGAGATAGCTGCCCTTGCCTCAACAACTACGGAATGCTCCTTATGCTTCGGCAAGGCCGAATACACGCATGCTTTGGCTGGAACTTACGAGTTCCGTTTACCTTGGACAAAACGGGGACACCGTGCTCTAGCCTCACTAAAATTACTAGAGATTCCCCGAGAGGGTTTTGTAAGACCCGAACGATAAGAAGAATGTTCCGGAGGTAACAGCAGGCACAAAAATTGCGAAATCTCCTTTTCATTCACCACAAAGAGAGAAACAAGAGGAAAAGAAAAAGAAAAAGTACATGAGCCCTCACAGGGGCTTATCATTTTCTTCAGGTGCCACTGAGCTTTCCCTGCGCTGCATAGCTGGCCCGGCCACTTGTCGTCGGAGAGACGCCACCTGCCTCTCCAGCCGGTTGTTGTCTTGGCGGAGGAGCTCGATCTCTCTTGTAGTAACGGCCAGATATTTCTCGACCGTCTTCTGGAGTTGTTCACGATCTGCGAACAGTGAGGCTAAAACCTCCCATCGATGGTTATTGTGGTACGGCCCCAAAGGGCCCCCCTGCGGCCATCAACGCCACCGCTTGGTGTCTTGGTCGGTCGCCTCTCACCTCTGGAAGCCATCTCAATATCTAAAAATCTGACAAGATCAACTGAAAAGATGATTAACGATGGTGCTCCCCCACTCGTTTTAAATGCTCCTGACGGATATCTCGATCGCCAGGCCATTAATTCTGACACTACTACCGCGGGATACGCCACATGTCATCGCCCAGCGGGCACTCGTAGGAAACAAGAGTTCCACTCCCTCATCGAAGAGGATCATTAATAACTTTATGGCGCTCAGGATGCACCCCTTTCTTGGGACCAAACCCCCTCCATTTGAATCATGTTACTTGAGGCTATATTCCTTACGTCCGAACTTGTGCGCCGGACCGTCCAGCGCCTCGGCCGAGCGTGCCAATCTTTACTTTGGACAAACCAAACTGTCCTCATATCTCGGTCCTAGTCTGAGCTATCCTTATACTCGTTTCGACCGAGACATTTACTCAAGTCCGAACTAAATCGGCCAAAGAGCGCGAACGAGTCATAACTTGTTCACAGTCAAAAGAAAAGCCTGAGACAAAAAGACTGGCAAAAAAGACAAACAAGTGGAGGCCAAGGACCCATTCATTGAGAATTTCAACCAAATTGCATATCTGAAAAATAAAAATACACAAACGACCCTCAAGGATCAGAGGCTGGATCATTCCCGGCAGTGTCCTAACAATATTCAGGGAGGCTTTGCTCATTCCGCCCACTTCAAAAGTCATCATTGTTCCTTCGGCGGTAGGCTTGGGGTGTCCTTCGGGAGCTACAACCTCATTAGAACCCAAAATATCATCAAGATCAACGTTGAGATATCTTCGTATTCGGCTTCTTCAGCCCCTGCGGTGCAGGCCTCAAAGGGTT
This sequence comes from Calamus simplicifolius, assembly GCA_900491605.1. Lineage (NCBI taxonomy): Eukaryota > Viridiplantae > Streptophyta > Magnoliopsida > Arecales > Arecaceae > Calamus > Calamus simplicifolius. The sequence continues at coordinate 506,159 of UESW01003845.1, read as the reverse complement.
CAACATCCAAAAAGAAGAGGTCCCATTCCGGATGCTCCCGAGATATGATGGTTCGGATCTCCTCCGTGCCAAGCTGAAAAGCCTCAGCACAAGTCGCATCTTGTTCGCCCCGAAGCATGGCAAATCACCTTTTAGCCTCAACAACTTGGCTTCGGAGCGAGGCAATTTGCTCCTCAATCTCGGCGACCCACCCCTCGAGCTCTGAGCTCCTCGATGACTCGACGCAAGTTCTTCTTGCAGACTCTCGAATTGACCTTGGCCTTCAAGCCTCTCCTTCTTCATCTGCAAACGCAAGGTTAGCTTATGCAACAATGAGCCATAGGAAGTTTAAAAAGACGATATCGTACCTCCTCCTCCTGCCGAGCTAATCTCTGGTTAATTCCCCGATCTTGCCGAGGGCCCTCAACTTGTCGGCCTTAACCAGCTTGACCCTGTCCTTGAGGTCGTTGATCCTCGACTACCTGCTGTTGGCTTCTTCCTTGGACTGGGAGAGTTCGTTATCAAGCTTGGCCATTTTCTTCTGATGCCATTTGATCCAGTCATCCCTAGTAATAATGCAATGATTTAGCTGCCAGACCTTCTCCTCTGACTCGCCAAACATTCTGTTCAGGCGATTCTTCTCGGCAGCTTCTCTTCCCAGCCTGTCTCGATCCTCATCAAGCTGTTTCTAGCTGTTTCCATTTCTTCGCATATCTTGATGTGATCCGCGATAACTCAAGCATACTTCGTCATACCTCATCCGAAGCCCATGTAGCTCCTTAACTTCGAGCCTTAATCTGGATGTGTCGTCGAGGGCGGCCTAATGCAATCCCCTCACCCTTGCCAAGTTCTTGTTGGTGGTGTCCAGACTCGCTCAAATTTGTCAGATGCCTCTGCTCGCAATCGGAGCTCGGTACTGACTCTCTTGGCCTGGACGCTGGCCCATGTTGCCAAGTTTAAGTGCCAGCACAATGCCCTAGTGATCAGAGCGCACTGCAAAACAAAACTCAAATAAGAACAAGGAAGCATGGTCAAGCTAATCAGAAAGCGCCCACCACTCTGGAATTGCAACTCACCCGGAGGTGTAAGACCTGGCTAGCTCCATGAGGGGGAGTTGTTGATTTCAGGAAGGAGATGAATATCCTTCACTGCATTCCGCCGACCGAACGCGGCGTCGATAAGATCCAAGTTTGCAAACTCGTTCATTGAGGGACCCGCGCTCGGATACAGTGCGACTTCATCAGAGCAGAGAATGCCTCCTCGATAGCCTGGTCCGAACTCCCAGGCTGCCCATCTGAGGGATCAGTCCGGGCAACCTCAAATTGAGAAGCTTGCAATCTCCTGGCCTCCTTCAGCATAAGCCTGGCTGTAATTCCTCGGATAACTCGGCCAGCCTAGACCTCAATGTTCCTAGGCTCCAACGTGAGAGGCTTCGGCTGGAAGGTCATCATCCTACCCTCTTTCCTCACCCGAGGGACCTTCTTCAATCATCGGCGCCTGCTCCTCCCCCACGAGCTCACCGAGGCCTCGATCTATTCAACAGCTCCTCTAACCTCCTCAGGAGGAAGCTTTCCAGCAGGAAATTCCTCCCGAGCCTCCATTACATATGGCTCAATGTCGCCGCCCTCTAATCCCTCCGAGGGAGGCCCTTCAACGATAGGCCCACCCTGAACTTTCACCGAGCCTCGTCCGGGCTATCCACTATCTCCACCACCAGAGGACAAGGGATTTCAGCAACCCTCTTCGAGTCCTCCTCCGCCCTTTGCTCCTCTGTCGTGACTATTACTCCCTCCTCCAACTGAGGGGACCCCTCTCTTACTGCCGGCTCCCCCACATCCTCTTTCTTTGATGGCAAAGAGCGCGGACTAGCCCTGACTCTCTCAGCCTCCAGCGAGTGCTCTCCAGAAAGACGAACCTTCTTCTCAGACTTACGCCTTTCTGCACTACCAGCCTCTCTCGGACGCTTGCCCAACTCTTTCTTTATACGGCCCTCCAGCGTAGATTTCTTGGCTGCAAGCACAGTAGGCAAACAATCAGACCAAGGCGTACTTGCTCGAATGAAATCAATGGAGGGGAGAAAGAGAGGGACTTACCTCGCGGGTCAATGGGGCTAAGCCCAGCAACAAAAAGAGCCTCCTTCGATAGCAGAACATGGGACGAGAACACTCGATCGTCAAGAAGGACCCCTAGGTCCTCCTCTTGTTTAGACAAGGCTGGATGCACTTCCATATCCCTAACAGGGTTTCTCCATACCCGTGGGAAGCCGGAACCGATGTTCCCTTTGGCGATAAAGAATCAAACCTTCCATTTCTTTATGGATGACGGTTTATCCATGATCGTCCTGAATGACTTCTGAGGTCCGATATAGGACCACTTCGAGCTCCTTCCGGACATTAGGTGGTAACAAACACAGAACAGAATAGAGTTGTTGTTACCTGAACTAGGTTGCACATCGAGATAAATCTGATGATACTCCGTCAGCTGTTGGAAGCCACCATTGTTGGGCAGATATTGTAGAACCTCATGACCTCTTTCACTAAGGGGTGAAGGAAAAGTCGGAGGCCTACCTTCAGGCTATCTTCGTAAAGAAAGATCCCACCCTCCAGCTCTTGCGAAACCCTATGTTTGGGCTCCGACAGTCATAAAATGACATCTGAGGGAATGCCATATCTCTGACGTATTTTTCCCAAATCTTCAGTAGTAATCTCTGAAATCAAGTTGCTAGGCTTCACCATGCTGTTGGTTGAAGAAAATACCAAGCAACGCTGCAAAGAAAAAGGGGGAACAGGATCCTCTAAGAAGGAATGAAAGAGCGCTGCGAAATTGAATGGCGCTGTTTCGACTTTGCTTCTCCCCAAGGAAACCATTTCAAAGAGAAGATAAGGAGTCTTGATCGAAACATATGGAACCACCATTGTAGGCACCGTAAAAATCGAGATTTGCTACGTGGCACTTCCCCAACCGTTGCCCCTAGGAAGCGATGGTTCCGTCCCATAAAGGCAAGGCGGCCGCGCAGCATTAATTAGGGCATCATTACGCGGGCTATCAAATTCGAACCCATTTAGATCATGCCACTCGGAGTTATACTCCCTACGCCCGAACCTACGCTTTAAACTAGGGAGTGGGGGGCATGTGTTGAGGGGCAAAATCACCGTTGCATCAATAATCATGCAAAGGGTTAGGATCAACCCTAACTCTCGCTTGCTGTGTGATACCTGCTAGGGATGAGTCAGCCTCAGTGGATCGAGGTGCCTCAACCCCTCAGTGAGCCAAGGATTCCCAAAGCGCGGATCCCCATCTCTCGATCTTAGCCGAGCTATCCTTGTCTCTCGGCCCTAGCCGAGCTATTCTCATCTCTCAGTCCCAGCCGAGCTATCCTTGTCTCTCGGCCCCAGCCGAACTATTCACATCTCTCAGCCCCAGCCGAGCTATCCTTGTCTCTCGGTCTCAGCCGAGCTATCCTTGTCTCTCGGCCCCAGTCGAGCTATTTCCATCTCTCAGCCCCAGCCGAGCTATCCTTGTCTTTCGGTCTCAGCCGAGTTATCCTTGTCTCTCGGCCCCAGCCGAGCTATTCCCATCTCTCGGCCCCAGCCGAGCTATTCCTATCTCTCGGTCCTGGCCGAGCTATTTGTTATGCCTTGGCCAAACTCAGGCGCTCAAGCACCTCCACGGAATCCGGTGCAGGAAAGTTCAAATTTGCAAGATTCCAAATAAAAATCATGCCCGAGAGTTACTTAGGACCCGCGAGAGTGGCCTAAAGCCCTGGAGCCTACGCAATCGCCAAGTCTCGAGGCATCAACTAGCTCTCCAGCCGTCGATCCTCTAACCAACAAGACACAAATCTTACTGACCTCATAACAAACTGGATTCAAATCCTAACGACTTTCAGACCCACGACTCCCCCAAGGAATCAGGTGATCCTCTATAAGTAGGGCCATCTTCCGGCTCCTCAGGTATGCGTACTGGCTTACTGGCCTATCCTCATTCTACTTCTGCTCACCCTCTTTTTGTCATTAATGCTCTGCTCAGAGCTCTCGAAAGGCCACCCCTGGAGAGACTCTTCAGCGAGAGCCTTCTCCTCTTGTTTATTGATTGCCGATCCTCGCTGACTTGAGCATCGGAGTGTCTTCCGCGGAGGGCCACCACAAACGCCTCTCGCGTGAGGACTGTTTTGCAGGTCCGCCCAAGAGGGAGCCCAATCGCGCCTGAGTCGGAGGAGGGATTTCAGCAGCAACAAAAACTAATTAGAATAAAGATTATATATTTTTTTAATGTCACCTATTATTATTGTAACGACTCAAGTTCATCTACTCATCTAATTAACTTCACTAACATTCCAAAACTTCATGGCTCAAAAACTTAAGTTAAAACTAACGAGTAGTAAAGGAAATTGAATTATAAATACATAGCATTTTTTTTTATTCAATGCGAAATTAAATTTAAGATATCATAATTATATAATAATTTTTTATAGAAAAAAATAAAGTAGCCAACTATTTATAATTTGAATGTCAACTTAGTCTTAAATAGAATAATAAAGTGGAGGGAGCAAATTCATGTAGCCGACCCCATATAGTTGGGAAAAAACTTAAATAAGTTGAGTTAAGTTGAGTTGAGGAAAAAAATAAGTAAAGAATAGAAGTGATACTTAAAAATAAGATTTTTTAAAAAATTTTAAAATAGAAAGATTTGCCATACCCTAATAGAGGATACAAATGCCAACTGGCTTATTAAAGTCCAACTGCTATTTAACTACATAGTTATATAAATTTAATAATTATTAGGATTACAATTCACATCAAATTCATTTATTTACTCTATGTTAATATATTTTTAATTTTAAATACTATATAATTGTAGGAATTATGTAAGAAGAATAAGGAACATTGATGTAAGTAAAAAGATCTTCATACCGTTGGATTCAAAGTATATGCATAGCATGCCTATAATAAAGTATTTCTACTTTTGATTTATTTAATACTCTATTATGTACTATATCTTTAAATATGCAATACTATCATGTTGGAAAAAGAAAGTGGTTCGGCATTAGATAGAGCACAAATATATATGGTCCCACACAAAAGAAAGGATGGGCATCCTGTTAATTAACATGCTAAAAAGAATATTGTATATAATTTCTTTTTTCTAATTTTATATGTTAATATTTATATACCCTTGACAAAAAAAAATATTATACAAATTTCTTTTCATTTTTGTAAGTATTTAAGTTTAGAGAAAAAATAGAAGAGTTAATGACTCAACAATCAAGTAGCTTAACCTTAAATTCAAAGGAAAGCATTGCTTGGGCACCTCATAATATATAATTAAATCCTTGGCCAAGATAGGCATGGTCACATTCATGGTATAGTATTTGGTCTAACTCCTTCAATTCATATATGCCAACTCTTCACATATATGAAATATTGGAAGATTGAAGGAGAGATAAGGAGATAATTAGATTGTTGAAGGATGAGGTAAACATGTTAAAGGCAAAGTTTGCAATGTTTGAGCAAAATGTGTAACAACATCATAATGTTGGTATATAGGTAATATTATATTTTATGTTCTATTATATTATAATGCAAATATACTTTATTTTATTAATTTATATTAATGATTATTTAATGTATAATGCAGGGTATAGTTAAGGATGATAGTTCTTATGAAGCCTCTCCACTGGTTCCATGAAGATCGTCTTGTGCAAGTCGTAATGTGCCACTTTGCAAAGATTTAGTTTCTAAGATATATTTGATATTTAAAATATTACATGTTATGTTATGCTCAAAATAAATTTTGCTTTATCTTAGAATTTTTTAAACCAATTTCAAGATACATGTTTGAATGTCAGTGTTCGTATTAAAAATATTTTAACCTTTTATTGTAAAAAAATAAAGGATATTTTATTTTACTATAATAAATTTTAAAGCTGATATCAAGATCCAATCTGAAGGGCAGCTCGCACTGGACCATATCATTCCTGATGCGAGAAAAAATTATCATTATATCAATAAATGTACCTAACAATAAAGGTTGAGTTATCTTCGATTTGGCTGATCAAGCCATGTTGAACTGATTGAATGGACTACGGTCCAACAAATAGCAAGAGTTGGTCTTCTCATCGATTCTAGAGTTGCTATCGATACCATCATCGGTCTCAACACCGACACCAGAGTCTGTCTCCGTACCTCGACAGGATCGAGCTATATCCAAACCTCTGTAAGGCCGAGCTATCTCAGTACCTCAGAAGGGTCGAACAATCTTCGAACCTTGACAGGACCAAGCTATCTCTATATCTCGCTAGGATCAATCTTCATCCATTCAACGTAAGCGCCATTGCTGCTTCAAACTACATTGGATATCTCGAAGGATGAATCATCCCGATCGCAAAGATTGCATAGTGAGCTTCCCCAAATAGAAATGAAAGCCAAATACAACACTTCATCCATGATTAACGATATTTTAAATTTTTGATAAAGCACCATTAGCTTCATCAACTGTCGATCCCCATAATCGATGGGATTCTTGCCTTATCGGATGCCAACTCCATAAAACACGTTTAATAAATTAGGTAATGGTTCACTTTCTCGGCAGCGCATAAATACCAAGTCCCAAGACCCCCCATATATGCTTCGAAGGCAATCTAAGCCCAAAAGTAAAATCTAGCAAAGGCCATTACTCTTGAGAAATCATTTCAAAAGAAAGATCTTTGCTGGAGCCTTCTCCTCTTATTTGATTACTGAAGATTTTTACTGATTTAGGTATCGAAGAGTCTTTCGCAAAGATCACTCTACGTACTTCTTGTATAAAGACTGCTTTGCAGGTCCATCCAAACAAAAAAATGCTATTTCAATCTCAACATGCACTCCTTCAGTCAAAAAATAAATTTTTGCAGCATCAATTCCCTACTTTAACTGTCTTCTGAATAGATGGCCCCATGGCAATTAATTTACGTAAGATCCACTGATCTGCTCGCTGCACAAATATTTGTTTAGGGCTCATTTTGACTCGCCCTACTTGCTACGTAGCATGCAAGTTTGCCTTTCTAGTTTTGCTCATTCTAGAGTTTCAACGGGCTCATTTTAACCTCTCCTCGCGCCCTGGCATGGGTGGCCGCCTCATTCTTATTTTAATGAAGCCAAATAAAGTCATGTCAGACGGCAGACCATTGAATGAATGAGATGGTTATGGAACTTTATGCTGCGTACGTGTAGAAGCTGCCAGCAGCCCACGTGACCATCAGGAAACACGCACTTAGCGTCACACTAAAAAAAGCAAGTACTTCTAGCGGTTTGTTTTGCATAATGCTGCCAAATAAATCTAACAGCGATCAAATAATTATATTTTGATTTATATTCATTATAATAAAAAATTATAAATGAAATGATACTAATATGAAGATTATGTATAAAATAATGGTAGGTCAACAAAAATCGATAACTCCTAGTAAGAGAAGTATTTATCCCAAGTAATCTCATCAAATGTTGACTCAAAAATTTTAATCAAAGTATGATGAAATTAAAAAAAGGTTTCTAATTTATCATCAGATGAGTCTTCATTAATGATTACAGATTCAAATGGATTAAGTGTGAGGGTTTGACATTTATCCATGCTCATTACTTAATCGGGTTAAGATTGAATTGCATGGTAACTTGCCACTAAAGGATATTTTGATAATTTCTACCAAATTTTCATCTTCTGGGTAGACATGACATGTTGCTAGACATCAATCTTATCTTGTAGGTTTTTATGAATCAATTAGATTGATTTCATAAGTCAATTTGAAGGTTGGTCCAGATTGACCATTTAAGTTAGCCCGATTAATTTGACCTGTTCAAATAGTTGGATACATAATCGGGCTAAACCAAAAACCTACTGCTAGCTAGATGAGGAACCCAGAGGGTCATACACAATAGAGAATTGATTGAAAAAGTTTAAAATATTTTTATTAGAATTTTTGATCATAGTTGGTTGGCCAAGATCGTATACTAGCATATGTGGACTAACCCGAGTCTTGACTTAATCTGTTTAGGTCTATTTGCTTGCTGATTGGGCTAATAAATTTAAGTTTAACTTAAATTAACATTAGCCATGTGTTGACCAGCCTATCTAGAGTTTAATCTGAATTTATGAGATTTTTTAGATTTTTTTTATGATGATCAAATTCGAATTGGATTCAAATTTCAATTTGGTTATTTGGTTAGTTTGGGTTGACTCGGGGCCTTAGTCCTTTTTTGAACCATTTTATTTCAAATTTAAATAAGTTTAATTTATTAAATATTATTTAAATTTATTAATAAAATAATTTAATAAATTAAATAATTAATATGAGCTTGTGGGGGTTTGAACTGAAGACCCCTTGGACCCTTGGTGCCCCCTCGGAGTGGATGGGAGCACTCCTCACGTAAAGCGTCTCCTCCTCTTCATGCCACTTGGATGGCATCCTTTCTTCTTCTGATGCCTCTGATTGCTGCCTCCTTTATTTCTATTTAAAGGGGATGACAGAAGGGATTCTATGAACCGAAAGAAAGAAAAACAGAGAGCCCGTAAGCCCTCCTTCTCCCCTATTCTTCTCCCCTTATCTTAATATCACTATCATATTAAGACAAGGCCCTAAGTTGAGATAGAGAAAGTTATTAGAGTATGTAGAGGCTTGTTAGAAAGCTTTTGAAAAGCTTTTGAAGAGAAGAAAGTCCAAAGAGACGTTAGAAGGCTACATATGATCAAAAGGCTGCCAAAAAGGTTCTAGCAAGCAAATAGGAGTGCTTCTTTGAATTGATTCTCGTGTGGATCACCTTTGGAGGGATACACTTGTGTGCCTCTGAGAGATTATTGAATTTAGCAATCTAGGTATTTTTCTTAGTCATTTATTTTAGATTTTAATTGATTTACTTTTTGAACTGCATAAAGGCGATCTTGAAAATTAGGGTTTTTAGCTATGTTTGTTTTCAAAATGATTTAAGTTTTTGAAAAGCACGACTCAAAGCATCCCAAAATTTTCATCAATGGTATCAGAGCCTTCTTCATGCATTCAAGAAGAAATCAAATTAATCTATTGTGAATGATTAAATTGATAGATCATTATATGTTTATAACAAAATAGTAAAATATGTTTAACATAATTGGCATGATATGTATAATGTAATGATATGACTATATTACATTCATAAAATGGTTATTATTATGATTGTTAAAGTAAGTAAATCATTATATTCTAATGCATAATTAGCAATATATGTTATACATAATTGACTGTTATGCTTTATATAATGCAATGTCCTTGTAGCTACTTCGGATTGGGTTAGTCACCATGGCCATTTGGTCATAGGAGCCAAGTAGTTTTTTTAAAGGCCCTTTCTTTCCATTCAATGAGATCTCTTAAGATGTGTTGAGGTATCGATGTGATCTTATCCCATGAACAAGTAATGAGAACAGATAATTGCTTTTAATCATATGCTTTTGTGGTGTATATTAGGGCTAATATGCATATTAGTTAACATGATGAGATGAATCATGTATTGATTGATTGTATGCCACAAGATTAGGGTTTCACTATAATCCTAATCAATTTAAAGATATATTTAGAAGTATTAGTTGTCATTATGTTGTAAGACTAATGACACACTATGCACATAAATGGATATGTGATACTTTGAAACATAAGGATGTGCTCGAGATGGTAAAAGCCCTTCTAAAATTATATTTAGTTGTAGTGTTATATCATCATGAAGCAAATCCTTTTTAGGGATTAATTGATCGATTGGTGTCTAAGAAAAGTGGTTCTGGGTAGGTAAAGAGAATGTGATTTTTTAAATTAGTTTCGTTACTTATCTAGCCAAATTTATTTGTTGTTAAGGCAAGAACAGGGGACTCCCACACCTCTTCCACTTACCTGCCAATTCGATTAATTTAAACCTTAGAATTGGAAATGCTAATTGGTTATCAATGCTAAGCCAAAATTATATCAAAATTATAGTAGGCTTGTTGAGCAAACTCAATGCTTACTATTAGAGTTTGATGTAAAATTTGACTTGGTACATATTATGCATTACAGTATGCTTGTTAATGTTATTTTGTTGAGCAAACTTAAGGGTGACATTATTCAATCATGACTATATAGAATGAAGGGTCTGACTAAACTAAAACATTATGGTTTATTGTGCAAACACAAGGCTATAAGTGTCTTAGAGGCAAGTATAACGTTGATGAAATTGGAAAGGGAATTTCCTATCCTTGAACTTATAAATGTTTGTTGAGCAAACTCAAGGCATTTATAATGAATTGGAATCTCAACCCCACTAAAGAAACTGATATTGATTTCTCGTTTAACATAGTAGAGGGTTATGGTATTCGAAGAAAATAGTAGGAGACAATTAGATTCAAAGTCCTTGTCTAATTATGATTATCATTTTGAGTGGTCTACTTATGTATTATTCTTGTTTGTTTGTAGACAATTAAATGACTTCATCATTATCACTGAGAGGTATTTTAGATGCCAATAAATTGATCGAACCAAATTATATCGATTGGTTGAGGAACCTGAGGATTGTATTAGCTTAGGAGAAAATTTTCTACATTCTTGATTCTCCAAATCCAAATCTAATCGAAGAAGATGCTTCCGAGAAGGAAAGGGCCATATTAGGATGTGGCAGAATGACATTATGACTATTATGTGCATCATGTTAGCCTCAATGAGCAATAAGCTTCAAGGAAACATAAAAAGATGGAATCTTAGTCCATACTTCTCAACTTAAAAGAGTTGTATGGAGAGCATAGTAGGACTGCAAGATATAAGATATCTAAGCAATTGTTCTGTGCATATATGAGTGACGGCTTGCCTGTTCAGGTTCATGTCCTGAAGATGATTGACTTAATCACCCAATTATAGGTCAATTAGGCTTCATCATGGATGAGCAACTAAATCAGGATCTGATCCTGCAATCATTCCCAGATTCCTTCTCATAATTTATCATAACTACCAATGAACAAATTGAATCTTACATTATCAGAGCTGCTTAATATGCTTAAGACTGTTGAAAGTCATTTTAAGGAAGAAAAGGCTCACTTCTTTGATCAATGAGAAGAAGAAAGAGGTGATGAAGAAGGGTTTAAAAAAAATTAAACCCCAAAAGGAGCATCAAAAAGAAGAAGGCAAAGAAGTCTTTGGATGATGAATCTTGTTTCTTCTACAGTAAGAAGGACATTGGAAGAAGAATTGTAAGAAGTACCTAGCAAGTTTGAAGCAGGATACCAATAAAGCATCAAAAGGTTTGTTAATGATACAAACAAACTTATCCTTGAGTTTTTCAATTTCTGATATAATATTGGATACCGCATGTGGGGCTCACATATGCAAATCTTTGCAGGACTTCACAAAATTAGAAGGTTGGAGAAATGTGACATCAAGCTTTATGGTATGAGTGGAGAGGCCATCCATGAAGAAGCTATTGGAACCTACTTGTTATTATTACCTACGGGCAAAATACTTGAACTAAAAGATTATTATTTTATTTTAAATATAGTCAGAAATATTATTTTTGTACCATTGTTATTAAAACAAGGTTATGAAATAAAAGTTGAGAGCAATGGATGCTCTATATCTTTTTCAAATGACTTCTTTGGAATGAGAAAATTTATGAATGGTCTTTTAACTTATTACTTAATGATAATGTGTTGCTTGTTGAAAACAAAAGGAGAAAGAGAGATGATACCAATGAAACATTCCTTTAGCATTGTCGATTAGGTCATATAAGTGAGTCAAGGATTAACAAGTTATACAAAGAAAATTTCTTTGGACCTTATGATTTTGAATCATTAGAAACTTGTGAATCTTGCCTTATGAGAAAAATGATCAAGTTTTCATTTACTGGATATGGAGAAAGGCAACTGAGTTATTAGGGTTAATACATTCAGATATATGTGGACCCATGTCAACTCAAGCTATAGGAGGATACTCTTATTTATCACATTTATTGATGACTTATCAAGGTTCGAATATGTGTACCTTATAAAACATAAATCCAAAGCCTTTGAAAAGTTTAAAGAGTATCAAAATATGGTTGAGAAACAAACTGGAAAAGGTATTCAAATCCTTTATCTAATTGAGGAGGTGAATACTTATCCAACGAGTTTCTTAATCATCTTAAGGATAATAGTATTCTCCATGAATGGACACCTCCATATACACCACAATTAAATGGTGTAGCAGAAAGGAGGAACCATTCCTTGTTTAACATGGTACAGTCCATGATGTACTTCATGGATCTTTCAGTATCCTTCTGGGGTTATGCCCTAGAAATTGCTGCATTTGTAATAAACAGGGTACCATCAAAATCAGTTCCTAGCACTCCATATGAATTATGGAATGGCAAGAAGCCAAGTCTTAAACATCTTAAAATTTGGGGTTGCCCAGCTTATGTTAAAAAGGAATTTATACATAAGCTAAATGCTAGGGCTGAAAAATGCAGGTTCATCGGTTATTCTCAAAAAGGTATTGGATATCTTTTCTATGATCCTACTAAAAAAAGGTATTTGTTAGTAGGCATATTGTCTCCTTGAAAAAGGAATTTATTCAAGAAGAAGGTAATGGCAGAATAATCAAATTGAGTGAAATTCAAAATAAATAAACTCAAGTTCCTTAATGAGAAGTATAAATTGATAAGGTACAATCACAACATACACCTTCTCTGTAGGTCAGAAAGAGTGCGGGAAGCACCTCTTAGATATGGTTTTATGATTGAAAATAATAATGAAGCTAAGGTCATTGAAAATGATATCCACTGACCTATATGGAAGCAGTCAAGAGTAAGGATTTTGACAAATGGCTTAATGCAATGAAATCCAAGATGGACTCCATGTATGACAACTAGGTTTGGATCTTGGTTGACCCACCCAAGGGAATTGTCCCAATAGGGTACGAATGGATCTTCAAAAGAAAGATTAGAACAGATGGACAAATAAAAACCTACAAGGCTAGGTTAGTGGCAAAAGGTTTCAAGCAAAGACATGGTATTGACTATGATGAAACTTTTTCACCAATTGCTATGCTGATAAACTCCATTAGGATTATGCTTGCTATTGCTGCATACTATGATTATGAAATCTGGCAGATGGATGTTAAGACCTCATTCTTTAATGAAAATCTTGAGAAAGAAGTCTATATGTCACAGCCAAAGGGGTTTGTCTCAAGTGGGAGACCAAACCAAGTATGCAAACTTAGAAAATCTATTTATCGATTAAAGCAAGCATCAAGAAGTTGAAACATTCATTTTGATGAAACTATTAAGGAGTTTGATTTCATCAAGAATATGGATAAACATGTACATATAAGAAGATAAGTGGGAGTGCCATTGTCTTCTTGGTCTTGTATATATGTAAATGACATACTTATCATTGGAAATGATATTCTAATGATGCAATCGGTCAAGACTTGGTTGTCAAAATGGTTTTCCATAAAGGATTTGGAAGAAGCATCCTACATTTTAGGAATAAAGATTTATAGAGATAGATCTAAGAGGATGCTAGAGTTATCCCAATCCAGGTACATAGACTTAATATTGAAGGGATTCAATATGGAGGAAAGTAAAAAAAGTTATTTGCCCATGAGTCAAGGCATACACCTATCTAAAAGATGTCTCCTAAGACTCAAAAAAAAAGAAAAAAAAGATAGGATGAATAAGATCCCTTATGCTTTGATAGTAGGATCAATTATGTATGCAATGCTATGTACCATACCTGATGTTGCTTATGCTTTGGGCATAGTAAGCAGATTTTAGGCTGATCCAGGGAAGGATCATTGGAAAGCAATGAAAAACATTCTTAAGTACTTGAGAAGGACTAAAGATGTTTTTCTCATATATGAAGGATCAGACTTAAAACTAGAAGGCTACACGGATTCTAGTTTTCAATCTGATCTAGATGATAGTAAGTCTATATCAGGGTATGTCTACACTCTGAATGAGGAGCAGTGAGTTGAAAAGTTCCAAGCAGCCAACTGTAGCTGATTCAGTCATTGAGGCAGAGTACATAGTTGCAAGTGAAGCTGCTAAGGAAGCTATCTAGATGAAGAAGTTCATTACGAATTGGATGTAGTTCCTACTATACAACAGCCGGTGCCATTATATTTCTATAACACTGGAGTTATGGCACAAGCGAAGGAACCAAGGTCTTACCATAAATTCAAGCACATCCTGATAAGCTTCCATCTCGTTCGAGATATCATTGATAGACATGATATGGTGATAGAATGAGTTGAAACAAAGAACAACATAGCAATTAAACCCATTCACTAAGGCCCTTCCACTACAGCAGTTAGATCGCTATCTTGATTGTATGGGTGTTAAATACAAGAGCGATTGGCTTTAATGCAAGTAAAAGATTGAAAGAATTGTGCCTTGAAAGCCAATCACAGTTGTTGTATCAGTGGCAAAATTTATAATTTCTCTCTACTTAAGAATGATAATAAAGACAATTTATATTTCATCATATGTTGTGCCTTATATTTTTTATGATGAACCCCATAGAATAGGGCAATGTTTTTAGGGTTACAGAGATAACAGTGAGACCTAAAATCTATAAACCCTAATCTAGAATATTCTTAGTCATAGAATCATAGATTTAGGGATCGATGAATTTAGATAGACTAGCACATCTTATGTATGCTCGATTGTGAGGGTGGTTGGTCTCACGACCACTTGTGTAGGGACACTAATACAAAGATGTGGGTGCTCATTAGGTTATGAGTTCATTGAATTGATCCGACAGGAGAATATCAAATAGAAGTTTTACTTATCATAATAGATTGTTCTCTAAGTGGAAGTTGTGCAAGTAATCCTTAGACCCGAGACCACCATAGTATCTTGTGCACATGAATCCAAATTTTTGTTCATATTCATTCATAACAAAAGGTCATGTATGGGGTGATGCTGGATATGGAGGATTGTGTATGAAGGTAATGAGTAGGTCAATAAAGAATTGATAACTCCTAAATAGAGGAGTTCTTATCCCAAGTAATCTCATCAAATGTTGACTCAGAAAATTTTTGATCAAAGTATGATGAAATTAGAAAAGGTTTTCTAATTTATCATCAGTTGAGTCTTCATTAATGATTAGATATTCAAATAGATTAAGTGTGAGGGTTTGACATTTATCCATGCCCATCACTTAATTGGATTAAAGAAATATCGAAAGATTGAATTGCACAGTAACTTGTCACTAAAGGGTATTTTGATAATTTTAATCAAATTTCTCATCTTCTGGGTAGGCATGACACGTTGCTATACATCAATCTAATCTTATAGGTTTTTATGAATCAATTAGATTGATTTTATGAGTCAATTTGAAGGTTGGTCCAGATTGACAGTTTAAGTTAGCCCGATTTGACCTACTTAGATAGTCGGATACATAATTAGGCTAAACCAAAAACCTACTGCTGGCTAGATGACAAACCCAGAGGGTCACACACAATAAGGAATTGATTGAAGAAGTTAAAAATATTTTTATTAGGATTTTTGGATCCTAATTGGTTGGCCAAGATCGCATACTAGCATATATGGGATAATCCGAGCTCCTAACTTAATCTGTTTAGGTCCATTTGCTTGCTGATTGGGATAATAAATTTAAGTTGGACTTAAATTAACATTAGCCATGTGTTGGATAGCCTATCTAGAGTTTAATATAAATTTATGGGATTTTTCTAGATTTTTTTATGATTATCAACTTCAAATTGGATTCGAATTTCAACCTGATTTGGTTAGTTTGGGTTGACTTGGTTAGTCTGGGTTGACCCGGAGCCTTAGTCCTTTTTTTAACTATTTTATTTCAAATTTAAATGAGTTTAATTTATTAAATATTATTTAAATTTATTAATAAAATAATTTAATAAATTAAATAATTAATATGGGCTTGTGGGGATTTGAACCAAAAACCCCTTAGACCCTTGGCATCCCTTCAGAGTGGATGGGAACGCTCCTCATATAAAGCGTCTCCCCTCCTCTTCATGCCCCTTAGATGTCGTTCTTTCCTTGGATGTCGTTCTTTCTTTCTATCTAACGCTTCTGATTGCTGCCATCTTCGTTTATATTTAAAGAGGACGGCAAAAGAGATTCTTTGAACAGAAAGAAAAAAAAACAGAGAGCCCGTAAGCCCTCCGTCTCCCCTGTTCTTCTTCCCTTGTCTTAATATTACTATCATATTAAAATAAGGCCCTAAGTTGAGATAGAGGAAGGCTATTAGAGTGTGTAGAGACATGTTGGAAAGCTTTTGGAAAGTTTTTGAAGAGGAGAAAGTCCAAAGAGACATTAGAAGCCTGCATATGATCAAAATACTGCCAAGAAGGTTCTAGCAAGCAAATAGGAGTGCTTCTTCGAATTGATTCTTGTGTAGATCATCTTTGGAGGGCATACACTTGTGTGCCTCTTAGAGATTATTGGATTTAGCAATCTAGATATTTTTCTTAGTCATTTATTTTAGATTTTACTTGATTTACTTTTTGAACCGCATAAAGGCGAATTTAGAAATTAGGGTTTTTGGCTATGTATGTTTTCAAAATAATTAAAGTTTTTGAAAAGCATGCCTCCAAGCATCCCAAAATTCTCATCATAGTTATCATTGGTCATCCACCCCATCCTAGATTTGAGCCTTTGTTTCTTTCACGGATTGGATTTTTGTGTTAAAGCATAACTACACTTAGAAAGTGCAGAAATTGGATATTATTTTGTTCACATTCGATAACTTTCATTTGTTGAAATGACTAGCTTACTCTCTTGGGGCATGATCCTTTCTCTTCTATAATTGTTGACCCAATTATTGATTTTGATGATTAATAAAGGAATTGAGTATATTTATTTGATTACTAATGGATTTGACAAGTGTTTCAGCACTTAAAAGTATTTGATCGATTTAAATGTATTAAAAAATGAGTGTTGAATCAATTGCAAATCTCAAGTTTCAAAGTTTCAAAACCTAGAGTCGATACCTAGAATTCCTGGAGCCGACCCCATGGCCAGTCAAATATTCTTCTGATTTTTGATACAGTCCGGAGCCGACACCTACAGTTTCGGAGCCGACACCTAGAGTTTCAGAGTCGACACTTACAGTGTCTGGAGCCGACTCCGATGCGGGGATAGAACGCTTATTTTTTGAGCATCTTGGAGCCGACACATATAGTATTCTGGAGCCGACACCTGACGATGGCGAGCCGACACCTAACTTTTCGGAGCCGACTTCTCAACGAACTCAGAACTTTCTATTTTTAGATAAACGACTTGGAGCTGACACCTGAAAAGTTGGAGCCGACTCCAACCTATCTGGGACAAAAATTTAAAATACCAGATCAGCTCTAACGGTAATATTTCATTTTTACCTAACTTCTAACGGATATATTTTGTTTCCAGGTACCTTCCAACGGCTAGTTTTCTTCCAAAAAATGGATTAAAAGAAATCTATAAGAAGGGGGAGAACACCCGTTTGAAAAGAAGAATGAAAAAACACGGAAAAAAGAAAAAGAGGGAGAATATCCAAATCAAATATCTGAGAAGTTTTGAGCCTGAAATCCAAGAGAGAAGTACTCAAATTCAAATCCTTCCACTTCAAAAAGCTTATAGAAGAATCCAAGGCATTCAAAGTTTGAGAAATCAAAGGATTCACAAAAAGGGAAAAGCTCTGTTTTGAAGATTTTTTAACTTCTCATCTGCAACGTTTGCAACGAATCAAAGCTGAGGCCTGATTCAACATCTTCAAAGAGAAGAGGAAAAGAAGAAAAGAAGAAAAGCTCAAATCCAATCCACTTCAAACAGGCTTTTCTAAACCTTGTTCATTTATTTGAATATTTGCTCATTTAAGGAGTTGTCTTGTATCTTAAACATTATTCTATCTTGTTTTACTGGTTCAATCAGGGGGATTGAACTAGTGGAGGTTGTATACCTCGGGTCAAGCAAGTTTAGCTTGAGTTTAGGGTTTTGTGCTGGTGAGCCCGAAAAACTAGCTAGATTCGTTGTGATCCCAGGTAAAATAACAAGTTATGAGTTGTGATCTTGGAAAACAACTCGATTGTAATCAAGTCGATTATAGTGTGGAGCCAAGTGAATCTTGGAAGTGGACGTAGGTGTTGGATACACCGAACCACTATAAAATCCTTGTGTTTGCCGTGCTTCTATTATCTCTATCTCTATCTCATTGTTTGTGCTTTATATTTGCATTGCACTCAATTTTATTTATCTTAAAGCCAATAGCTTTTAAAGAAAAAGTTAAATTTTTAAAGAACCCAATTCACCCCCCCTCTTGGGTTGCCATCTGGGCCAACAATAATGAATGTAGAGTCATAGATAAACTATGCATATCTATTAGCAGGTCACATTCAAATAGCTTTAAAATTTTGAGTTATAAGCTCTTTAAACTTTTCTTTCCTATTCGATGTGCAACTATTTTGGGATATTATGCCTATATTTAAAAAAGCTATTTCCATTAAACTTTTAAGATCACAAATTTGAATAAGAAGAGCATTCATATTTAATATTATAACATAATTATATAATATCATATCATTATTATAATAATAATGTCATTTATTATAAATAAAATAAAATCAATGTAATTATATGAAAATATTTTTATAATTATAACTATAATTATAATATATTGTGCAATGTAAAATAACATAATATAATAATATTGTACTATTATTAAATACAATGCATACTAATATAATACTTTTATATTATATAATGCTATAATTTTGTAACATTATTACTATAATATATCATAATATTAATATTGTAATATTATATTATTAGATAATAAATTTCATAATTTTTTTGCTATATATAATATAATGAATAAATAATAGTAAACTATTGTATTATAGTAATATTACACTATAATCATTTTTATATGAGTGTATTATACTATAATGCTATGATATGATATATTTTATTATTATTATAAAATGATATTACTATATAAAATATTGTTAGAATAATTTATTAATTAAGAATAGTTTATAATAATATTTTTTAATGGATTAGATAGTTGAAAGCACTATGGGATTAATGCCCAATTTTTTAAAAAATTCTTATACAAGCATCCTAGTAGAACACAAGCTAGTACTATATAAAAATTTTCATTATTAAAGTCTCACAATAATTTAAAAATGTAGTTGCCAAATAGCTAATAATTTTTTTCAAAAGCTTTATTTTCAGAAGCTTTATTGTTAAAAACTCTACTTCAAAAGCTTTATTACTGATAATTCTGTTAAATAAGGAATAACTCTAAGAATAATATTTAACATACAATAATATAATATAACACCGAAACTACATAATTCTAAAAACTCGAGTGAAAGTTAATTGGTATTGTAGGTAAACTTGAGTTGGAAGTACTTAAACATTTTATTTCCATCCGATGTGAGATTATTTTTGAAGCATTATAATCTCCCCTCTTATATTCTGATGATTGGAGTATTACGATCTTTCCCCTTATAATATGGCATGCTCATCGCACACCATTAGCTAGCCAAATTTTATTTTGAACAGGGTCTTTAATGTTGCAAGGGTGACTTCATGCCATGTTGGACTTTACCACCACCCATGAATAGCCCTTTTCTCATGCCTACCAACTTTCACACATTTAGATCAGCTCTAATACTATTTGTAATACCTTTATCCCACTTACTGATCCAATCATCCCGTTAGCCCTTATATACTTAGTTCTTTCAGGTTCTTTTTTGCTTTCATATTGTGTCTTCTTAGTTCAGTATTTCGAGAATTACGTTCAGCCAGTCTATCCAAAATCTATAAACAAACTTTAATGATGACAATTTGAATTCAGCGTATACACTCACAAAAACAATTTGAATTTATAAAATACTTACTGATTTAGTGATGACTGTTTACTAAATATACACCCAGGAACGTCTACACAAATACCAAACATTTTTCAGCTTCCAACATGCCCATTTATTTGATAAATATTACGTCCATCTATTCAATAAAAGTTAAGTCAGATAAATGAAAACTATGAGGGATATAAAGTAAATTGTCTACCAGTTCCTGATCGTCTACTTTTGTTATGCATGAATAAAATATCATTCTAGTCTCAATAGGCATCATGATAAGTAAGAAACAAGTAAAACAAACAATGATGGAGAAAAATCAAGATGCAAGACAAATCTATTCTAAATAGGCAATTCCACTTTCAAAATGATGAACTCAACCAGAGATATCTATTCAAAATCTAAATATTTCCTTTTTAATTTAGATTTTGCATATGTGAAGCAGCTTAATCAAATTGTATTGTTCGTATGGCTTCAACAATCACACTGATGATTTGTATTTCATAATTTTTAATATAATTTCAGAAAAAAATAAAAAGAATGAAATTAAAAAAAATTGGGCAGCTCAAGCGCTTAATCGTGACACCCCATCCCTCACAAAGTGTAGGTGGCCTCACTCTTCCCTCCCCATCCTGCATGTCCCTTTCTCCTTTCTCCCTCCTTCAATCCCACCTTTAGCTGTGGCCGCATATTCTATCATCCTGTCATGGTGATATTTTGAGATAATATTTGTTTAGTTGTTTGATTAATTTATGCTAATTTATGTTAATTTGGAGAATTTCAATTTTTCTATGTTAATTTCTGCTAACATTGCATGTTATGTTAATTTTAGCTTTTTAATATTGTATTAAGTTTTTGCTAATTTATGTTTACCTTTTATTAAATTGTTCTAAAAATTTTTGGATAATTTATGTTTATTTGTTATGTTACGTTAATTCATATTATTTTTTTGCAAATTTTGCTTATGGTGTCTATTAATTTCATAAGTTAAATTTTTTGGTTATTTTTGTCATTTGTTGTATCATTTTTTCACTATTTGTGGTGGAGCTGTGAGGTTTATACCCATGGAACTTGATTATGATGATGGTATGAAAATGATGTAAGATACATATCTCTTGTAACAATTACTCAATGGAATTGAGTTGTTTAATGAAGTAAAAGAGATCGCTCCATTAGATACATGGATGCATAACGTCGTATTTTTACAGCACACTCAACATAGCATACCCTTAAATGTGCCAGTATTGGAGGCCTCCACTTACCATTTCTCACATCCACATATGTTCATGATAGGGCCTTCAACCCATCCTAATCATCCAGGCCGGGGACTTCCGCTTATCATTCATGAAGCCTTAGTCATGTATCCCTTCATGATAACATTTAGGTTGAGACAGCAGATGGGGTCTAAATTTGAATGCAGGAGGTAGTACCTCTCCTGGTACTGCAATTGACGTCAACTCACTTAAGGAGCTTGTGCATTAGAGGAGTAGCCAAGGCCTTTTAGCAAAAAAATTTTATGGTGCATTTGATGATGAACAAGAAGATTTGGAACTGTCAAATGATCCTTGGAATGCTACAGAGCACTTTGATGTAGTCATGCAGCCTAGTAACCCACAGGTATTTGTGCTCTTTCTAGCCATTTTTTGACATTAAATTGGGTGGTACTTGATGCCCCGCATGAATCACAAATTTTGAGACCTATGTGTTGGAATGAGTCGGATGAGCTATGTCAAAGGTTGGTGTTTGCCTCTAAGGATGATGAACCACTACAAGATAAACGATTTATTATGACGAATTAATTCGTCACAATACATACAGAAGTTGCCGTAATAAATTATTACGATGGTAAAAAGTTCATCACAATAAATCCTAAAATCTTCGTAATAAGTTGTTATCATAATAACTTATTACGGTGGAATTATTTTTATCATAATAAATAACATATTATGGTAAAAATATATCATCGTTATAAATTTTTATAAAAATATATTTTTTTATAAAAAAATTAAAACCTATTACGGTGAATTAATATCACCGTAATAACTTGAAACCTATTACTATGAATTAATTTTGCCGTAATAACTTGAAACCTATTACTATGAATTAATTTTGCCGTAATATCTTCCTATTATGGCAAAATTAAATTCATCGTAATAACTTAGGAATCTATTACGGCGAAACATTTTCGCCATAATAGCGCCCTATTACGATGAAATTAATTTTTCATGATAGGTTTTTATTTTAAACATGTTATAATAATTTAATATAATATTAAAGCAACCATATTAGTATTAATTTTTTGCTTCAAATTTTTCATAGAAAAATAAATAAAAATTTTTATTCATTTCAATAAAATCATCATATAGAATGTTTTTAAAAATACATAATTAAAAAAATACATGCCACTAAGGACATTATGAAGGAAAGGGGGTCTTCTGGAATTTGCTAGGAGCAAATCCAAGAACTAGCTATCGCATATAAGTAATGATCTCATTAGTCGTCACATTTAGATCCTCACTAATCTTCTGTTATCATTTTGTTGACTCAATTTCCCTTGGTGTAGTTCCCCTCGGCACTCATGTAGCTCCTTCTTTAATTGTGAGTTTTCAGAAAATGAAGAACTACCTCTAGTTCTCGATATAGCCTTCGATAGTGGACCCCATCCCCATCTCAAAAGCGGCATTCTCACTTATTGGTTCTCCTGTAGAGTCCTATGAAGAAAGTCGCTCTACTAACTGTGCCTGCAATGAAAAGAAAATAAATTTAATTTTTAATTGATAAAACTTACATGGGTATCTTCAGCTTTTTTATTTATCCATTGTATTCTTCTTTTTATATACTAAAATTGCATACTAAAATAAAAGAACAATTTTTGGGGAAAATGCATTTTTTTCTACTTGAACATTTAACACAAAATAAAAATAGTGTTACCAATCATATAAACTAACATACAAGAAATAACAGGGCATAAAAATTCTTTGCTGGCATAGAGAAACATAACAATGCAGTAAGAAATAATGGGTTCTTACCTACAATTATAATGCCTCAGCATGTGAACAAATTTTTTTACTTGAAGGACAAGCACTTTTAAAATCCATTAAAATGGCAAGAGATGGTTATCCTTTTCTCAGTGTTATCACAATGTTACCAGGCTTGACGTCATTCTGAGCATATCGAGGATCAAAACTGTGTGTGTGCTTCAGTGCTGCACAAAACTGCATATAAAACTATGTTAACTAGCCTTCATTTTTATCCATGTATGAAAAGCTAATAGTGAGAAAACTGCGCAAAGTTTACAAAAGTGCAGAAGTATAAAGAACAAGGTCAAAATTGTAGAAGAAAAAATTGCAGACACGTCCAAATAATTGAAATTTTATATTTCAAAGCTAATTCTTGACTATATATCCAGGCTCGAACAGAAAGCATACAGACATAAGCAATTTGGCTCCGATAAAGTATGATGTGCCTGATATAGGATGGTACATACTAGTACAATAAACCTTACTTAATATATAGTTAGGATGTATATACATGTTGAGTTAATAGAGAACTAATGTGGAATCATTTTTCTTGCAGGAACAAGGAACCCAAAAAAGGAATAAAACACCCGCAAAAGATTGGAATTACAAGAGTGTAATTTTTGGCACATTTGCAACATAAATTATACGAATAATTTAGAAAGGGTCCTTTGAAGAACCCTATAATGATATAAACATTAAGACTTCTATATTGGGAAAAGCTTATTTTGAAGAAGTATGTATATCTAGAAAGGGTCCTTTTATTTCTTATATATTTTCATTCTTTTGGAAGAAATTCCTTCTTTTGTTGCATAATTCTAGTAAAGTTCCATCCAAATGAATTGGGAACAATAAGTAAGCTTCATGATTATGTGATCCTTGTTGTGCACCCTAGATAGGTAACAGTCACCAGTAATCATATCTATAATAATACAAATCATAGAGAAACTAGTATACAGGGTGTCAAAATAAATAGGCCAAATCTCAGGCTGAATGTGCAATTAAAGCAACAGCTTATAAGACAATATATGAATTCTTTAACTGAATCACTTTGACAAATGATCCTCTCCATTCATTAGTACTTGGCAATTTAGATGTGCAAACTTTTTTATCCTGCGCACATACATTAGTACATGCATGATGTGTGTATGTGTGGCGACTGTGAATTCTGGTATTAATGATAATCAGCGAGTTGGGAGTAGCACCAGATGTTAACAGGTCTATGGAAGAGGAACACAGATGGGGACCCCATCAACTCTGCTATTCACCTGCTATGGTTGACAAGAGTACTGGGATATTTAGATGTGCGAACTTTCCTATCTAGCTCACATACATTAGTACATGCATGATGTGTGTATGTGGGTACTGGAAATACCGGTATAAATAATTTTAGTGAGTTTAGAGCAACTCCAGACATTAACTAGTCTATGGGAGAGGAATATAGATAGGACCTCATCAAATCTACTATGAATAAGTTATTGAAAACATGCTTACAATTATCATTAATACTTGAAGCAAGAGATGCAGTTTTTGAGAAAGCATGAATTTCAGGAACATGCAGTTCAACACTAAAATCAATCCTAATTGCTGCTAGCTTTGCACAAAATGTTATGGGCCTGATTGCATCAAGATTTCGACTGGAAAAACATAGAAGGCCATTGGAGTAAGTGACCTTGCTGAGCAAATAAATTGAACTTGGTAAGCTGGAAAGCTACTTGATTGTCAGCCATGCTGCGAATATTGAATAAGATCCACTCTCCTTTACAGCTAAGGCTTTATTAAAAAATTCTTTTTTGTTGCAAACAAGAAGAAAAGAAGCATTGTCATGATAATGAAATCAAAATTTTCAGTAGTACCTATTGCTACACAGGCAAAAAAAAAATTATAAAATGCTGACAATATAATACCCACCCCTTCACAAGAATCTTTTATAATTTCATGCATAAAATATTTTTAAAAACTTAATATTTATCAATTTCATAAAAGTAAAGCAATAAACATTAAGCAGATGCAGCTATTTAAGTACCTCAAAAGTCAGTGGCAGTTTGAAGAGTAATGATCCATCCAACTGTAATTCTTTGCTCATCTTTAACATTACAGATTAGATATTTACCAGATTCTTTTTTATTTCCATTAGTGCAATTAAAAATGGTTCTAATAATGCAAAATAATTGATTGTTACATAGAGAAGCAGGCATGCAAGACATGATATTGTGCCAAGATGAACACTAACAACTCCAAAACAACAAAAGCTTGTGTGTAGAGACTGCCTTGCTTGAAAGAAGAAACAGACACTATACAGAATATAATCGGTATGCTGATGCTTGTACATTATCACATCATTACATCCTGTCATCTATGTGGTCTGAACCCTTCAAGTATCTAGTTCATGTGAAACCCAAAAACAGAAATATCATATCCTCTTAACAAACAAGTGATGCAAATTGCCGATAGATTCTTGCTGTAGGATCAGTAACATTTTGAAATTAACGAAGTAAAACTTATCCAAGGCTTCAGTTACCTAATTCTCTAGCCAACAATACAGCCACTTCCCAATGCTGAATGGAAAACGAATTTGGGTGTAATAGAAAGAACTTAAGAAATAGATCAACAAATAGCATTTTCGATATCAGTTCATCCAAATATGATAACCAAAATGGATCACAAAATTGAGGAGAAGTGCTCACCCCTGCTCGCATCTGATTTAACCCACAATTGGCATAAACTTGCAAGTAACGTCTCGACTCAGAAGGAGCTGAAGAACAACACACCCCAAGAATAAACAGGACACAACGATGTAACAAAAAATAAAAAGGACAGGGTGGAATTCTCTTACGTGAATAAGACGAGCTGGTTGCATGCATGGCACGAAATCACGCCACGATGGAGGTTTCCACAGCTTCTTGAATTCCAAAGCCACTTTGGTGCCACCGGACTGTCAAGTCTTGAGAAGTGAACAGCAATGAAATAGATAGCATGACTGCTTTGCATCTCAAAAGACTAGCTAAAATTTTTGAAAATTATACTGGTAATATCCGAAGGAGCTGCCTTGCGCCTTCCATTCCCCGAGCAACAAATGCACGGCCGAGAGCGATGCAGAAAAGAGAATACACGGCGTTGAGTGATAGAATCTCCCATGGATCCTCTCCATGAAGAGGTCCATCCAAAACCCACGGCGTTTTGATATACTAGGGCATGTCTATTTCATCAAACAAATAAAAAAAAACATCATCCAGAAGAAAAAAAAAACAGAGAGGGCTTTCTGTTTGGATGGAAGAAGGAGAAGATGGCGGAGAATGGCCGGCGAGCAGAGGAAGGAGCGGCGAAGGAATGCTAACGGCTTGCCTGAGCTGATTACAATCTGGGAGAAGAGAAAGAGAGCGACAAGGAAAAAAGGTGGAAAATCGCGGGTGGACCCTAGTAATTCGTCGTAATAGCTTTATATTATAATATTTTATTTTTTTATTAAATCGTTACCTATTAAGGTGATAACATATTTCGCCGTTATAAGATAACCTATAACGACGAACCAAGTATTTCGTCATAATAGTTTTAAATTAAAAAATTTATTTTTTTGGATTAAATAGATAATTATTACGATGATGATATATTTCGATAAAAAATTTTTTATTAAAATTCTTAACTATAACGATGAATAAATATTTCGCCGCTATAAATTATTTATAACGATAAAATATTTTTTCATCATAATACTTGAAATAAAAAAATAATTTTTTATTAAAATCCTTAACAATAACGATAAAACTATATTTGCCATGATAAATAATTTATACATATTTATTTCATCATAATAATGGAAAATAAAAAATAATTTTTTTATAAAAATCCTTAACTATAACGATGAACCAATATTTTGCCGTAATATATACATTTATAATGATGAAATATTATTTCATCGTATTAACTTGAAATAAAAAAATATTTTTTTAATTAAAATCCTTAACAATAACAATGAAACTATATTTCACCGTGATAAATTATTTATAACGATAAAATATTTGTTTCATCGTAATAATGGAAAATAAAAAAATAAATTTTTTATTAAAATTCTTAACTATAATGACGAAGCAATATTTCGTCGTGATAAACACATTTGTAATGACGAAATACTGTTTCATTGTAATAACTTAAAATAAAAAAAATAATTTTTTATTAAAATTCTTAACATAACATGAAACTATTTTCTCCATGATAAATACATTTATAACAGCAACAGTTTTTTTTATCGTAATAAATAGTTATTACGATAAATTTAATTTTTATTTCATCGTAATAAGTAAAAATATAACGATGAAAATAATTCACTGTAATAAGTTTGCCATAAATTCTTTATTAAACATCAAGAATTTTTAGTAGAATGGTCATAGAAAGAATTTTGGACAGCGAGATTGGTACAGGCACCAGAATCAAGCAGAGGATTTTTAACCCTGTGGATATCTGATTAGTTATGATTTAAGTCTTGAGTTGGGAAATAAAGTTTAGTTTATTTTGAGTCTCGTCCAGTTCATTTTAT
Organism: Calamus simplicifolius; assembly: GCA_900491605.1. Taxonomy (NCBI): domain Eukaryota; kingdom Viridiplantae; phylum Streptophyta; class Magnoliopsida; order Arecales; family Arecaceae; genus Calamus; species Calamus simplicifolius. The sequence goes on along the minus strand of UESW01003845.1, from coordinate 478,804 downwards.
TCTAAATTGAGTCCTAATGTGAGTCTTGTAGTAAGTTCATCAGCTTACAAGAGGAGACATCAGAAGATAAGGCCATCACAGTCAGACAGAGCAGCTGCTAAATTTAAGTTGGTGCCACACCTACTTCAAGTAGCCCACATGCCACCTAGCAGAACAAGCAATCTTTCCGATTTGGATGATCATTTTCCTCATCTGGCCGATGCCGATTTCAAGCCAAATTAAGCTGCTGCTGATTGATCTAAAGATCACCTTCCTCATCTGGACACTGCAGATTTTATGCCAAATTAAGCTGCCACTGATTGCATCTCAATCATATCTAGAAGATCACTTGCCTCATCTAGATGCCACAGATTTTATACCAAATCCAGCTATCGCTGATTGCATTTAGAAGATCACCTTCTCATCTGGACGCTGTAAATTTCATGCCAAATTTGATTAGGACGCCTTTTTTTTCTTTTCTCTCTTTCCATATCTATATTTTCTTGGGCCCCAAGTCTCTTGCTCTATAAAAGAGACCCTCTTGTATGAATGATGTATCTTTTATTATTAATCCATCAATCCAAGTTTTGAGTTATTGTGATTTTTGTTAATTGGTTCTCTGGTGCTCTTGTTTCCGTCCTCTTGTGCATGCCAACATCCCAAGTCTCTAGGAGAAATTCTGGCCGCCACCTTTGTCTTCCAATAGTGGACGCCCAAGAGCCCTTGGTCGGCCTCCCCATTTCTCTACTCCTTCCTTGTCTCTATGCCTCTATTCTAAATTTTCTCTATTATTCTTTAACCCTTGTATGGTGATCTTGCAGATCCCTCAGTAGCCACGAATCTAGGATTCAAGGTGATCGTCATCCAGGTCAGCGGATACTTGGTCGCAGATCCGTGGGCTCAAGGCTTGGTCATCTAGGGCGCATCCGCCAGGTAGAGCAACCCCTTCAATACTTTGATCTTTCCCCTCTTACCAAGTACACCCCTCTAATCTACTAGTAACTTTATTGTAGGAAAGCAAGCCCTACCGAGGCTTCTTAGCCTCGGTAGTCCTTCTTTATTTTTTTAGGAACTGTTTCGCATGCAGATTTACTGTGAATTTTTCTGAATCCCTCTTAGGCTATTACTTTGGGAGAATAATCAACTGCAATAATTAAACATTTAAAAAAAATTACGTGCATGTGAATCGGTCCTGCATCAGTTTGGTATCAGAGCATGATTAGGGCTTAATTTTAATTCACGTTATTATTAGTATATCATCTGTTAATTGAATTTTTCTGCCTGCATACACATCAAAAAATTATAAAATTTATTTCTCTAGATTCATTATAATTTAAAGTATTTTTTATTATTTTTTGAGAATTTAATTCGATCTGTGAAAAAAAATTAAAAAAAATTTTGATATTTATTGCTATTTATAGATTTCTGAATTAAGGTTTGTGTTTTACATGTCATTCATCTGCATTAAATTACTCTTAAGGGCTTTCATTGATGTCAGATAAGGGAGGGATTGAGACCCCTTCCTTGGCCCAAAACAACCACCCGTGCATTCCGATCCCAAGCCTCTAATCTAAAACTGAGTAGCAACTTAATTGACATTTGCCCTAAAAGGCTAGGGACACCAACAGTCGGTTTAGTGTACTGGAGGAGACTAGTACAAATCAATCTGGCGTGTGCTCTAAAATTGGTGTCTAGAAGGGAGGTCAAATGTCAAACGACTTAAGCGGAGTGTTGGGGTTATTCTAATTAGACACTTGCAATTTGTGGGACGAGCCTCCCCCCTTCCACCTATCCCAACTGGCCAATTGAAGAGTTACTGTTAGATTGTCTTGCATTAAGCCAAATCCTTTACTCTGGATGACTAGGTCTAGCATACCGTAGTCTGAGTCAGTCTGAGTCTTGTATGCTTGATTGTGCTTGCATGTGCACTAGATCAGGAGCATCTTTTCGCCTGTCACCACCTCCATTATAGGCTGAACCTATGACTAATCAAAGCATTGATGATCACTTAAGGATCATCACTGAACAACTAGCCCGAATGAACCAAGACATCAAGCAATCTGAGGCTAGATTAGGGTCCAGGTTCAATCAAGTCGAAACTAGGTTGGGCATCCTAGAAGAAGCCCGTGAGCTCCACACTGAGTCTGATCATGAGACCCCACCTCATCCTAAGAGAGCCCAATAGCCTGACCTCTACATAAGGCCAAACCCTAGGAGACCACTTCGACCTGATCCAGTCCTAGATGTCCTCCCTAGGAGACCCAATCATGAGGCAGTAGACCAAGAAGAAAGAGCCCTTAGAAGTGTTATACTTGAAGTACCTACTTTCGATGACTCTATGGACCCTAAGGACTACCTAGATTGGGAGGAAGGGATGGACTAGTACTTTGACTGGTACAACATGTCTGAAGAGCGTAAGTTTAATTTTGTCAAGATCAAGTTAGTACGATAGGCTAGGTTATACTGGGCCACTTTAGAGCGAAGGCAATTATTAGAGGGAAGAGACCCCATAGTCACTTGGCACGCCATGAAGGTTAGACTTAGGTCCAATTATGTCCCCATATCGTATGAACAGAGCCTATTGGACCAGTGGCAGGAATTAATTCAGGGTAGTAAAACTGTGAATGAATACATTGCTACATTCTAAGAGTATACCATAAGGTGTAATATCGTTCAGTCTGAGGAAGTCACCCTATCCAAGTTTAGGTATGGCCTGAGAGCAGATATTCAAAGAGACCTCTACCTAAGAAGGATACACGATTTAGAAGAAGCTTACCAAGTTGCTAGGGATTATGAACGATTTCAGAGAGGGCCACCCTATCGTAGATCAGAGGCTACCAAGAGCCCTAGCCCATATCCAGGATCTAGCCAGGCCTATCCTAGTCATCCCAGACCTACCCAGTATTCAGACCCCTGCCAGACTTTCTCGAGTTGACCCAACACTAGCCGACCCAGTATAAGCCGAACTGAGTTGAGTCGACCCCAGAATAGTACCCCTATAACCCAGAGAGAGGATAAGAGCAAATCTATAGAGAATAAGGGCAACCCCTAGTTCAAATGCTTTAGATGCAACAAACCGGGACATATGATCAGCCAGTGCCCAATCAGATCCCTTCATATAGATGAGTTACCCGAGACTGAATCCGAGTCCCTAGTTGAGCCTGAGGGAGAGGTCTATGAGGCTGATACCCATATGATAGATGAGTACGATGGAGAGGAGGAAACATTTGAGTCTGAAGACCTACTAGGAGTGGTTAGATGTATCTGGACCCAGACTCAAACTAAGGACCAGGAAGATTGATGTAGGACTAACCATTAGTAATAGTGCCCTAGGCCTATTGTATGGACATGGTATTTTGAATATTTATGAGTATTTACTATTATCATAATTTACATATTTATTATATAATAATATCCTTGAATAATATTATTAATTATTCTAAATGTCCCTAATCGGTTATTGTTGTGGGAATAACAATAAATTAAGATTAGTATGAAATTTGATTGATATTCATGGGATGAATATGTATATAAGATACAAATCAAATTTATATGTATTTGTTGAGAACAAATATTGGACAAGACCCGCCTTGAGATTAATACATGGATCAAAGTCATAAGTTAATCTCTAATAGTTGTGTCATTAAATCCTTAGATATGAGATTGGTATAGTTCTCAACATGAGAAATATTATGTTTTGACATAATCAAACGTTGTCTTTAACCAGATGATTATAAAGATTATGCTTGAACATAATAAGAATCATATAGTGAGATATGAGTGATTAAGATGGAATTTATCCCTCTTATTATAAGAGAGATATCTCTGGACCCCTCGATGATTGAGACTGAGAAATGCATGGCCGTGCTCAAATGAATTGATGGAGATCAATATCATTTGTTTAGTCAGTCTAATTGGGTTTCAAGAAATTAAAGATAGAGCGATATAAGGTTGACTTTTTCCATGCCTTATATTCTATCAAGATATCATATGATAAAAGGATTATGTCAATAGCTACTTTAAGGTTGTCTTGGAACATGAGCTTTTCATTTAACTTGGGTAGTCATAATGTCTTGCTAGAGGCCGCTTATGACTTGTAGGATCAAAATGTGATTTAGGCCTACTGTCAACGTTAATTGAATCTATAGGGTCGCACACTAAGAACAGACAATAATGGTTACGGTTTGTTACTCTCTATAGTAATTTAAAATGATGAGATTATTTTAAATTACAGATAATAATTAGTTGTTATTTAGATTCGAGTTTAATTTTGATAAAATTTAAATTTATAATTTAAATTATGACAAGTAATTAATTTGTTATATTTTCTTATTAGATAAGGAAATAATCCATAAAGGTTTTTGGTTAAAAATATAAATTCCTTATTTGGTAAGGACTATGATTTAAATTATCATTATTTAAAATGAGTTTTAAATAAATATTAATTAAAATCCTAGTTAACCAAAAAAATCCTAGCAGACTTGTATATATGATATATACGTTTTAAAGTGTATTGGGGCTTTTGAAAGGTCGTGTCTATTGGGGCATTTGAAGGGTCGTGTCTTGTTGCCGCCAGGATCCGTCCTCCGACTCGGGCGCGGTCGATCTCCAGGGAGAGGGGTGCGGACCTACAAAAAGAAGTCCACGCACGGGGGGACGCCGGGGGTGGCCCTCCGCGGAAGACCCTCCGATGCTCAAGTCAGTGGAGAAGAAATCGGCGATCAACCAGACAGTGGGGAGGTGGATCTCTCCGGGAGACCTCTCCGGGGGTGGCCAATCGGAGGCTCCAGAGGGCAGGAGCACTGACGAGCTACCGATGAGAGCAGGAGAGTGAGAGTGGGGGCGCAAGCGCGCAAGTGTGCGTACAGAGTTGCGTACCTGGGGGAATCTGTGAGACTGATATTTATAGACTTTCGTTTGGGTCTTGAGCGCCTTCTGGAAGGTTCGGAGGTTGTTACGATACGGAGACGGACAGAATCAGGCCGTTGTGGGGCCGTTAGAATCCGCATCTTGTTTGTTCAGAGATTGACGGCTGGGAGAGCTCCTTGATGCCTCGAGATCTGGTTGAGTAGGCCTGGGGCGGTTATGATAGGCTTTAGGCCACGTCCCGACATGATTCCTTGTCTAGGATGCCATTCTGATGGGCTAGGGCTCTCCCGCGTCAGGTTCCGCGGAGGTAAGTGTTAGGTTGCGGATTGCAAATGAAGACGAGCTACGGAGGCCCGAAAGGGCCGAGCTAGAGAAACTCGGAGGGAGCCGAGCTATGGAAGCCTGGAGGGAGCCGAGCTGTGGAAGCCCGGAGGGGGCCGAGCTGGAAGCCCGGAGGGAGCCGAGCTATGGAAGCCCGAGGGAGCCGAGCTATGGAAGCCCGGAGAGGCCGAGCTACGGAAGCCCGGAGGGAGCCGAGCTATGGAAGCCCAGAGGGAGCCGAGCTATGGATGCCCGGAGGGGCCAAGCTATGGAAGCCCGAAAGGGAGCCGAGCTATGGAAGCCCGGAGGAGCCGAGCTATGGAAGCCCAGAGGGGCCGAGCTACGGAAGCCCGGAGGGAGCCGAGCTACAGAAGCCCGGAGAGAGCCAAGCTACGGAAGCCCGGAGGGAGCCGAACTATAGAAGCCCGGAGGGAGCCGAGCTACGGAAGCCCGGAAGGGCCGAGCTGCGGAAGCCCGGATGGGACGAAGGGAGGAGGTTAGCCTTAACCGCCTCGCACGATATTAACGTAATGATGATTTTATCCCTCAACACATGCCCTCCACTCCCTAGTTCGAAGCGTAGGTTCGAGCATAGGGAGTACAAGTTCGAATGGCACGTTCCAGATGGGACGTCTTGGTTTGGACAGCTTGCGCAATGATGCCCTAATTAATGCGATGGGGCCACCCAGCCTTCGGGGCTAAGGCTCCTCTACGAGTGACGGTTAAGATCGCGCCACGCTTCGAAACCCGATCGATCGGGTGTTTATCGAGGCGATTCCGGACGCCTGGGATGGGACGCCCCGCCTCTTAGGGCGGCTTTCTTGGCGGAGAAGTGAAGTGACGGCCGCACTGCGTATATATATGTGTGCGCGTGCGCTCGGCGTCTTCTCATTTTGCTTTCAAAAAGGGTTCTGGCCTTCATCTTCCTCGACGCTTATTGTTTTCATTTGGTACCCCTTTCAATGGCGATGAGCCCCGACGATGTGGCCTCCGAGATCGTTGCTGAGGACCTGGGGAGGATTCATCAGCGATATGGCTTGCCCTTGGACGTCGTCCTACGGGCGCCGGAGCCCGATGATAGAGTTACCCAGGATCTAGAGTCCGGGGTCTTCATCTACGAGGATAGTTTGAAGGCGGGTCTTCGTTTTTCTCTCCACCCTCTGGTGAAGGAGATCATGACCCATTACAATATCAGCCCGCCAATGGTGGCTCCGAACAATTGGTGGAATATCATCGGATTCATCTCGATGTGCCACCAGATTCGGATCGTAGCCACTCTTCCCCTTTTTCGCACTTGTTACCACCTGATTCCTGGGAGGAAGTCGGAGTGGCCCTATATCGGGCCTCGGAGATCCTTCAACGTTATCGCGGATAAGCCCTCTTCCATCAAGGGGTGGAAGAGCCGGTTTGTTATCGCGGAGGGGAATGTCGGTTCCGATTTCCCTCGGCGATGGGGGGATGTTGCAAGGGATGCGGAGAAACATCCGGCTTTGTCGGCGCAGGAGGAGAAGGACTTGGACGTCCTCCGCAATGGGCAGGTGTTTTCGGCTAACGACCTACTATCAGAGGGGGCCCTCTTCGCAGCCGGGCTCAGCCCCTTGGACCCGTAAGGTGAGTCTCTTTCATGCCGTGTATCTTTCTCGATTAATGTGTTTGATTCTGAGTATGTGTGCTCTATTCTAATAGCTGTAAGGTCGGCGTTGTCAAACCTCTCCAAAAGGAAGAGAGGGAAACGTCCCGGGGAAGGTAGCGGCGCGGATAGTGGCCGGCCCATAAAAAGGGCTCATGCTTCCGCGAGGAGTCCGCCGGATGCCGGGGCAGTCATGGCAGAAGCGCCGGGGGCAAAGGAGAGCCCGGGGAGGGCGGTTATGGCCTCCGACCCTCTCGTGTTGGAGATATCGGACAGCTCAGATGAGGCTCCGATGGCTCATCCGACCGCGTCTCCCCTGAAAGAGGAAACAGCGGCGGATTTAGAAGAGGGGATTGTTGCTGAGGAGGCTGCCGTCCCCGCAGGATCGCCACCGGCTCCAGCAGGAGAGGAAGAAGTGGCGGCCGCAGCCGGGGAGGTTCAAGGGGAGCCCTCTCTTGGTCCTTCCGCAGGGGGGTCCGGTAGCAGTGAGGCAGGTCAGACTGAGGCTTCGGGGGAGCCTGGAGGAGACGCAAATGGTGGAACAGGCCAGGATCTCGGAGAGCCCGGTGGCGGAGACACGAATGGTGGTGACCGAGGGAGGGGCGTCGAAGGAGGAGACGCAGCAAGGTGGGAGCTCCACATTGGGAGCTTCTTCAAGAAAGGTTTTGGGGAAGCTGGCTCTTGGGCTAGCCGAATTATCTAAAGGAACTCAAGCCAGGGCCTTGGTAGAGGAGGTTGGGAGGTTGAAGGCCTCTCAGACGGGGGCCGCCCAGGCCGGTCCTTCAGGCGGGTTTGGCCAACCCAGTGGCTCGGATGCCGATATTGAGGAGGCGTTTTCCGCCATGATCAGGTCGGCCCTGTATCTGGGCGCGGATCCTTCAGCGGACAAATTCGCCGACCTGGGGCTGGTCGATGCTACGTTTGGGCAGCAAGGCGTGGCAGAGAGTATCCATCTTCTTCCCGACATCGATAACACAACCTTGATGAGGATGACCCGGGCCTATGCCTCGTGGGTGAGTTACTTTTCTTGTGCGATAGATGTTTCTCGATTGACCCCATCGTGGGCTCTTATTCAATTTTTGCCTTTGCAGAGCGTTTTGCTTTCCGGGCGATTTGCTGGCGCTTGAGTTTGGCGACGGGGGCCAGTGTCCAGGCCCGGAGGGAGAATGTCGAGCTCCAGTCATGGCTGAAGGTGTCTGAGCAGTTTGAGGAGCTCATGGACACGATGGATAGGAACTTGAAGGGGGCAAGGGCGGCACATCAGGTTGCCCTGGCCGAGGTGTCAAGCAGAGGCGCAGGGCGGAGGAGTTGTAGGAACTCCTGGAGAAAAACGACAATGCGTGTTTGGAGTTGGCCAGAATCGAATCGAAGCATTCCGCGGAGGTGAAGGCGATGCAGAAAGAACATAATGAGAGCATAGGTCGGCTGGGGAGGGAAGCTGTAGACGAAAGGAAGCATTTAACCAGGATGCTTGGCGAGGTGGAGGAGCGACTGAAGCGCCGCGATAGCGAGATTGCCCATTTGAAAGAGGGCGCTAAGTGGCAACAAGGGGTGATAGCTCGGGTGAGCGACGAGCTAACCCAAGCTCAGGAGGCAATCGGAGCCAAGCAGTTGAAGATCGGCAGTCTGCAGGAGAGAGTTGAGCTGGTCGGGGCTGATAGGACAAGAGCCAGACGTGAGGCTGAGGAGTTGGCCAAGAGGTTGGCCAAACGAGAGGAGGAGGTACGACCTCATTCTCCCCCCCCCCCCCCCTTTTTGGCTTTTTCTATTGGTTTCTTGTGACGCCGACCTATTTCGGCTTTCTCAGATGGCGGAGTTGGGACTGGAGGTTCGGGCTCTTCAAAGCGAGCTTGTGTCCGGCCGCAATAGGAGCTCGGAATTCGAGACGCGGGCCAGCGAGTTCGAGGAGCAAAATATCATTTTGCGGGCCCAAGTCGCAGAGGCCGAGAAACGGGCCGCCGAGGCCAACACGCAGCTCGCCATACTTAAGGGGAGGCAAGACGCTATGAGCGTAGACGCGTTCCATCACGGGATGGAGGAGTGCAAATAGAGGATATTCAGTGGGCACCCGGAATGGGATCTTTCTTTCCTGAGTGTTGAAAGCCCCAAAAATGATGAGTCTGAAGAAGAAGATGAAGATGAATATATTGATGTTTCTGATGCCAAACTTGGCGGCGTCCCTGGTCCCAGCGGAGCTGCAGTTTCTAAGGGACGGTCGCACACTGCTGCAGAGGGGGCAAAAATGTCAGAGAAGGGCGAATCTAGCCGTGCTTCTGTAGGTGCTACTGAGGGTTCCTCCAAAGCTGGTGCGGCTCCCGATCCTTAGGGGCCATTCATGTATTTCATCTTTTAGACGTTAGTCAGACGTTTCTTAATAAACGGATTTTTCGTTTCCACTTAGGCATTTTCCTTGTGTGACCTTGTTGTTGTTTCCGCCTCGATTGTGAGCGACTTGTGGTTTACTGACGCCCTTTGGTCACTTTTTCCTCGAGATTGAAGGAAACGCACCGGCTAAGCCCGATGGGCAAACCAGGTTGGCCTGGGCCGACGAAGAATAATAGGTCGGCTGAAGCCTGTTGAGAAATTATTGAAACATAATTGCCCCAACTTTATTGATTTTGATGATTTCCAAAAGCCATGAGTACATTAAAGAAAACATTGTGTTTATTTATCACAAATCTTGAGCTTATTCAAATTGAAATGAATGAACCTTCAATGGTCATATTAAAGAGTCTTGAATCTATTAGAAGAAGGAATTTCAAGTTCTAAGCTTAAAAGAATTCTAAAAGGAATTTTACACTTTGTATTTCAATCAATAAAATCTTGGAACTTGTCTTGAATCCATGACAAACATCATATTTAATGAGTTCAAGTCAAATTTATATTTTAAATTTAATTGGGACAAGTTTTAAAGTAAATCAGAACATTTTTCTGATTTTTGTATCGGTCCCGAGCCGACTCAAGGGTTCCGAGTCGACTCCCCATATTGCCTGAGTTTCTCGAGTCGACTCCCCAAATTGCCTTATTTTCAAGAGTCGACCCCTGAATTCTTGCGAGCCGACTCCTGTCTGTGCGAGCCGACTCCGCTCAAACAACAGAACCCATGTTTTTTGAGCACTTCTCGAGTCGACTCCCCGTTTTCTTCGAGTCGACTCCCGACTTTCAGGAGCCGACACTTGTGTTTTCGCGAGTCGACCCCTCATGACTTAAAAATGTTTCTATTTTTGGTAATCGACCTCGAGCCGACTCCCACAAAGCTCGAGTCGACTCCGCGAAATCTGGGCGCGATTTTTACGGATGACACATCAGCTCCAACGGTTAGATTTTTAAATAACGGCTATTTTTCCTTGACTCTAACGGATATATTTTTGCAGATTCTATAAATAGAGGAGTTCTTTTCAAATCAAACAGAGAAGAAGAGAAGAAAAATCAAACAGAGAGAAAAGAAAATCATTTGAAAAGAGGGAAAAACAGAGCAAATTTGGAAAAATCTTCTAGCTCAACGAAGAGAGATTCAAAAGGAGTGAAATCCAAGAGTGAGATTCGTGCACTCCAGAGCTACATTCTACAAAGATTCAAGAGGAGATCCCAACGCTTTCAAGAGCAAATCAAAGATCTTCCACATTCAAGAAAAAGGGAGAAAAAGCTTCAACCCAACTCCAAAGCTCAAATCGTGAAGAATCCGTGCTGAGGCCTGATTCAACATCAAGAGGAGTTGAAGGAAGGAAGCCAAAGAAGCCAAGCCAGCTCTCAAGCTCTAAATATTCAGGCTTTTCTAAACTCAATTTCTATTTTGAAATATCTGCTCAAAAAGGAGCTGCTTGTAATTAAACTCATTTTAATTATTTGTGTCTAGTTTAATCTGAGGGATTAAACTAGAGGAGGTTGTTTAACCTCGGTACAAGCTAGGTATAGCTTGTGTTTGGGTTTGGTGCCGGTGAGCCCGTGTAAAATCGGCTGGGTTCGTTGTGATCCCGGAAAAACAACAAGTTTGAGTTGTGAGCTTGTAAAACAACTCGGCTGTAATCTAGAGAGATTATAGTGTGGACCCAAGTGAGTCTTGGGAGTGGACGTAGGTGTTGGTTGCACCGAACCACTATAAAACTTATCTCTCATATACTTGTGTTTGTGCTTTGCTTATTAGTTGATTCTTCACTTGCACATCTCAATTTAAAATTGTTAAAAGTCTTAAATTTTTTAAGAACCCAATTCACCCCCCCCCTCTTGGGTTGCCATCTGGGCCAACAATTGGTATCAGAGCATAGTGCTCATTTAGAGTTTGATCTCACGATCAAGAGCTAAAGGTCATTATGGCAACACAAAGTGGTTCTAGTTTTGCTGAAGGTCATTCTACGAATAGACCTCCACTTTTTAATGGCTCAAACTATTCTTATTGGAAAGCTAGAATGAGGATATTCATTCAAGCTTCTGATTATGAGCTTTGGGGTGTTATATTAAATGGACCTAGTACACCCACACACCTTATTGATGGCACTATTGTTCCAAAGCCCGAAAGGGATTGGAATGATAATGATAGGAGAATGGCTCAACTTAATGCCAAAGCCATTAATATCTTATATTGTTCCTTAGATTCAAATGAATTCAACCGCATCTCTACTTGTAATTCCGCTAAAGAAATATGGGATAGGTTGGAAATTACACATGAAGGAACAAACCAAGTAAAAGAATCAAAGATAAATATTTTGGTTCATAAATATGAATTGTTCACAATGGAACAAACTGAAACCATCACATGCATGTTCACTAGATTTACTGATATTGTGAATGGTTTGAAAAGTTTAGGAAAAGTTTATACTAATGCTGATCTTGTTCGCAAAATACTCAGGTCATTGCCAAGATCGTGGGAAGCAAAAGTCACAGCAATCCAAGAAGCCAAAGACCTCAATGCACTACCCTTAGAGGAGCTTCTAGGATCTCTCATGACCCACGAATTGACAATGAGGCAGCATATTGAGGAGGAAACTAAAAAGAAGAAAACCATTGCTCTAAAGGCTGAAAAGAAGTGGAAGAGAGCAGCAGTGATGATAGTGATGACTATAATGATGAAACTGCTCTTTTGGCCAAGAAATTCAGGAGATTTTTGAGGAAAAAGAAACCCTTCCAAAAACGAAAAAATTTGGAAATAAAATGGAAGGAGAAAAGGAAAAGGAAAAGAAAGATAAGGACAAGGACAAAGAGAAAGACCCCTTGATCTGTTATGAGTGTAAGAAACCGGGGCATTATCGATATGATTGTCCACAATTGAAAAAGACCTTCAAGAAAAAGAAGAAGGCATATGTTGCAACATGGACTGACAGCAATGAATCTTCTTCCGAAGAAGAAGAACAAAAAGAGGTTGCAAATATTTGCTTCATGGCCAACGACGACGACAATGACGAGGTAAGCACCGAAACCCCCGATGATGAATTTACATTTGATGAAATGTTTGAAGCTTTCAATGAATTGATGATTGATTTTAAAGTTTGAAAAAGAAATATAAAGTTTTGAAAACTGAAAACTTAAATTTAGTTAAGGAGAAAAATGAATTTAAAAGATAAAGAAGAAACTTCTCTTAATGAAGAAAATGATTTTACTCATAAGATTGATTTGCTGAAATCTGAGAATGAAAAATTAATTAAAGAAAAAGAATCAATCTCAAATGAAAATGATTGTTTAAAGAAAGAAGTCAAAAAATATAAAGACATTGTTGAGAAATTTACTTTAAGCTCAACTAAATTAAACATGATTCTAGATAGTCAAAAGGCTGTTTTTGACAAAGCTGGGCTAGGGTATAACACTTTAAGAAAACAAAAATCATTAAAAAATATTTTTGTAAAAGCTAACCAAAGCAATATTACTTGTTTTAAATGCAATCAAAAAGGACACAAATCCTTCGAATGTAAAACCTTAATGAACAACAAGAAATTAAAAAATATTAAAACTAAGAAAATATGGGTTCCGAAAGGAACAATTTTTATTGCTGCTAACCATGAAGGACCCAAGAAAGCTTGGGTACCTAAGCATAAAGTTTGATGATATTGCAGGAATGTCTTGTGGCCAAAAGATCAAACAAGAAGTGGTATCTTGATAGCGGCTGCTCAAGACATATGACGGGTGACAAAGAGGAATTCATCACCCTAGAAGAAAATGTTGGTGGAGTTGTGACATTTGGCGATAACGGTAAAGGTCAAATTTTGGGCCTTGGTAAAGTTCGCATAACTCCATCTATAGTAATTGATAATGTACTTTATGTTAATGGTTTGAAGCATAATCTAATTAGCATAAGTCAATTATGTGATAAAAACTTTAATGTTTCTTTTAAATCTTCTTTATGCACTGTAACTAATTCTATTGATGATAGCATTGTTTTTACTGGTTATAGATTTGGCAATATATACTTAGTTGACACAGACAAAACTTCTAAGAGTAGTCATTGCCTAATTACTGATAATGCTAACATTAATGATATTAGTTGGTTGTGGCATCGTAGATTAGGTCATGCAAGCACACACCTTATTTCAAAACTAATTAAAATGGATTTAGTCAAAGGTTTACCTAAATTAGATTTTGAAAATAATAAAATCTGTGATGCATGTCAATTTGGAAAACAAACTAGAAGTTCATTTAAATCTAAAAACATTGTTTCAACTTCTAGGGGACTAGAGCTACTTCACATGGATCTTTTCGGACCGACTAGAACCACAAGTCTAGGAGGAAAGAAATATGGTCTAGTGATTGTAGATGATTATTCTAGATATACTTGGGTAATGTTTTTAGCTCACAAAGATGAGACTTTCTCGATGTTCTTGAAATTCTTCAAGAAAGTCACAAATGAGAAAAACACTACTATAGTATCTCTAAGAAGTGATCATGGAACAGAATTTGAAAATCACTTATTTGAAAATTTCTGCACTGAAAATGGAATTAATCATAATTTTTCAGCCCCTAGGACTCCACAACAAACGGTGTAGTTGAAAGAAAGAATAGGACTTTAGAAGACATGGCCCGTACCATGCTATGTGAAAGCAACTTACCAAAGTATTTTTGGGCGGAAGCTATTAACACAGCATGTTACATCTTAAACAGAGCTTTAATAAGACCAATATTAAAGAAAACACCTTATGAATTATGGAATGAAAGAAAACCAAATATAAAATACTTTCATGCATTTGGATGTAAATGCTTCATTCATAATAATGGTAAAAACAACTTAGGAAAATTTGATGCTAAATCAGATGAAGGAATTTTTCTAGGTTATTCAACAACTAGTAAGGCATATAGAATCTTTAACAAGAAAACATTAATAGTTGAAGAATCCATTCATGTAGTGTTTGATGAATCTTTAGCAACTGGATCTGAAAAGATTAATGATGAGGAAGATACAAACATAATTGAAAAAGATCTTGAAAAACTTAATATTGAAGTATCTTCTGATCATGAACAACAGGCTAAAGATAATGATTCACATAAGGATGATGATGTTAATGATAATCATGATGATTTAGATCTTCCAAGAGACTGGAGATATGCACATAGTCATCCCAAGGAATTGATTATAGGCGATCCATCTCAAGGAATAAGGACTAGATCATACATGAGAAACATTAGTAATCATCTTGCATTTTTTCACAAATAGAACCTAAAACTATAGAAGAAGCTGAAAAAGATAATAATTGGATGTTAGCTATGCAAGAAGAACTAAATCAATTCACTAGAAATAATGTTTGGACTTTAGTGGAAAGACCTAAAAACCATTCAATCATAGGAACTAAATGGGTTTTTAGAAATAAGTTAGATGAAAATGGCATTGTAATTAGAAACAAAGCTAGATTGGTTGCTAAAGGATATAGTCAAGAAGAAGGTATTGATTTTGATGAAACCTTTGCACCTGTAGCTAGACTAGAAGCCATTAGACTTTACTTGCATTTGCATGTCATATGAACATTAATTTATTTCAAATGGATGTAAAAAGCGCATTTTTAAATGGACTTATTAATGAAGAAGTTTATGTAGAACAACCACCAGGTTTTGAAGATCACGAGTTTTCAAATCACGTTTTTAAATTGCACAAAGCTTTATATGGTTTGAAACAAGCACCTAGAGCTTGGTATGATAGGTTAAGTAAATTCTTAATAGAAAATGATTTTACAAGAGGAAATGTTGATAAAACTTGTTTTTGAAAAGAAAAAGTAAAGATTTACTGTAGTACAAATATACGTAGATGACATTATTTTTGGTGCTACTAACGAATCTCTTGTCAAGAATTTGCAAAGTTGATGCAGGGAGAATTCGAGATGAGCATGATGGGAGAACTCAACTTCTTCCTTGGACTCCAGATCAAACAATGTAAGGAGGGAATCTTTATCAACCAAACCAAGTACACAAGAGAACTACTCAAAAAGTTTGGTATGGAAACAATGAAACCCCTTGGAACACCAATGAGTCCTTCATGCAAGCTAGACAAAGACGAAGAAGGTAAGAAGGTTGATCAGAAGTATTATCGAGGTATTATCGGATCCCTTCTCTATTTAACAGCAAGTAGACCAGATATAATGTTTGCAGTATGTTTGTGTGCTAGATTTCAAGCTGAACCTAAAGAATCACATTTAATAGCTGTTAAAAGAATTAAGATATCTAAATGGAACAAAAATGTAGGTTTATGGTATTCTAGAGACTCCACATTAAATCTAATTGCATATTCAGATTCTGATTATGCTGGATGTAAAATTGATAGAAAAAGCACAAGTGGTGCATGCCATTTCTTAGGAAGTAACTTAATCACATGGTTTAGCAAAAAGCAAAATTCAGTTGCATTATCAACTACTGAAGCTGAATATGTAGCAGCTGGAAGTTGCTGTGCGCAAATCCTATGGATTAAGCGACAACTTGAAGACTATGGTATCAAACTTAATAAGACACCCATAAGATGTGATAATACTAGCGCAATCAATTTAACGAAAAATCCAATTCAACACTCAAGAACAAAACACATAGAAATTAGATATCATTTTATAAGGGAACATGTAGCTAATGAT
>UESW01003845.1:425013-462934 GCA_900491605.1 Calamus simplicifolius | reverse complement strand
CTTTGTTGAGTGCTCTCATCATATTGCCTTTTTAAAAAATTATTTCTTTGCATTTCTTTACCTCTTCCTTTCATATTTCTTCCTCTTCCTCTATTTTGATTTTCACCTCTGAATGACTCTCTTTTGACTGGAGCATGACTAGTTGATTCTTTTTGAAAATTTTTATCAACCACTTTGAGTTTAGATTGAAAGGCACTTTCAATTGATGATTCTTTATGCCTAAACAATCCTTGCTCATGAGCTTCAAGAGATCCCATTAATTCATGAACACTTAATTTAGAGAGATCTTTAGATTCTTCAATAATTACAACTATTGTATCCAATTTTGGAGATAAACTAGCCAAGATTTTCTTACATATTCTTCGCTCGGTGATGGTTTCACCATAGCTCTTCATTTGATTAACAGTCTCCATAATTTTGGAGAAGTAATCCTTTGATTTTTCATTTTCTTGCATTCTCAAATTATCTAACTCTCTCCTTAGAGTTTGAAGTTTGATAGCTCTTACCTTTATGTTGCCTTGAAATTCCTCCTGCAAGATATCCCAAGTCTCCTTTGATTTGGTGGCTCTTATAATTCTGAAAAATTTTTCTCAGACAGCTTGTTGGATGAAGAACAAAGCTTTGGCATCCTTCTTTTTGTGGACCTTCAATTGCTCCTTCTGATTATTTGTTGGATTAACTGGGTCTTTGTACCCGTTCTCTACTAGATCACATACTTCTTGTGAAATAAAAAGGGTATTCATCTTGATGCTCCAATAATCATAATTTTCTCCATCAAAAATAGGGATAGAAGGTTGGTGGATATTCATACCAATATTGCTTGGGGTTCCCATGAAATTTTTTTTTTGTAGCAATTTTTTCTTCACCGCTTCTTTGTTGATCGCCTCGTGGGATAGGATGTTTTGGATGGGAGGTGCTTCAAGATGAAGACCAAGACCGTGAAGAAATCCTCTCGCCAAAAACAACCACAAGAGCACGTCTTCGAACGGCTGCGGAATCGCGGCCCTGCGTAAGCTCAAGAAGTTGAAAAGACTCCTTGGTTGTTCCCTACCGCCAAAGTCTTTTTTTTTGTTTTTTGTTTGAAAAACTAGCAGTCAATAATTTTTCTTGCTTTCGAGATATGAGAGAAAGCTTTTGAAAAAGGAACCAGATTGCCGTGGCGCCAGCCGTGAAGATACTTTCAGGCATTGTCTTCAAGAAACTAATCTTCTAGTTTCTAAATCGCAATTTCGTTTCTCGCAATGCCCCTTACGGACTACGCCCTTGTGCCTCACCTGCCTCCACGTCCATGCAGTGGCATCTTCTAAGAGATGGCGATCGATCTCGTAGGATAACGCTCGGACTTCTTCAAGGAAGGGGTGACCGTGTGCTTGACAGAATTCGATGTGGCGGTGGCGAGACTTGTCCTAGTGCTATCTGATCTCTTCTCACGGCCGATCGTCCCTCCTTTTCCAAGGACGACGATCTTCTTTAATCTTTGAACTAGGCTCTGATACCAATTTTTGTTGGGATTGTTTCCAACTCAGATTATTTTGGGAAGAGAAATCAAGGTAGAATAAGGGTTTTCTCTCAAGAAGAAAAATTGATCTATTACGTTTCATTAAGCACATCACCATATAAATATTGTTTCTTGTTTCTATGTATAAACATAATCCTCTTATGATCTTATCCATCTAAGGCTATCCCACCAAAAGATAAAAAGATAGGCTCATTATTTAAAAGTCCAACTCAGACTAAATAAAATAAAATAAAAATACTAAAAACTAACAACCATTATATTTTAACAAGAACAATGTAAGCTTTGCCGCTGATGAAAGTTTGTTATAATATTTATTTTCCACTTAAACAACTGTTACCAAATTAAATGCGACCGGGGATTAAAACGTTTGGGAAGGAGAATATGAATGGGACGCGGGATGAGAAGATTCGAGAGAAACATAATTAAATAGGATGGACCGAAGGTTCGAGAAAGACACTGGCCTCCATAAAAGGCCATATAGGGATGAGGTTGGCATTCATCTTCTCTCCTCCTCATTCTCATATGTTCTGTACCATCTGACCCCTTTCCGCCTATTGTGTTTGTTTCTGCCACTCTTATCCGATGAGAAAATGAAAATGAAAACCATCATCCATGGTGACTACTGTTTTCTTATATTGTTCCATTTGCGACCGAGGGATCAACGCAGCCTCTTTGTCGCAAGGCAGCAGAGGTCACCTTGCTGGAGCCCTGCATTGGAGGGAAGAACTGATCACGCTACCCTCTAACTTCATGTTATAGTGAAAGTCATGAAGGAAGTTATATATGTTTATAATATGGATTATGGCCTTTAAAATTTCTTTTATGTAGTATGAAAGGGTTGTACTTGCACAATATAAGCTTTACCACCTATGAAAGTTTGTTATAATATTTATTTTCCACTTATATTCTGCCTTAACCTTGTAAAAATTAATTGCTGCTGTCCATATGGATTTCTTGTTCCCCCCACCATCTGAGGACGTATGATGGAAAGTGGAGCGTTAATCTGACAAGTGGATATTTTTAAAATAATTTTGAAGAGCTTGGGGTGGCAAATGGATTCGGTCTACCCCTAATACATTCCGTTCTTGCACTCGGTCAGTCAGGCCAAACTCGAATCGTTTGATCAAGCAAGGTCAAAAATTGAACCCAATTGGAAAAGCGGATCAGGGCCAGATTTTCTAATTTAATATTTTCATTTTTTTTAGATATCATTTGAATCAAGAAAAATTATAGCCAAATTGAAAACCAAAATTAACCATATAATAGCTTTCTTCCTTCTCGCATTATGACATTTGTTACGCTACTATATTTTTTTCTTTGACATAAATGGTATTAAAAGAAAAGGCTACATTTTGTTATAAATGTTACTACTATTTCCATATTTCACAGCTTTATTTTAGTAATATTTAAAGAACAAAAATAATGTTTTGCTTGAATTTATGTTAATTCTAAAAATTATAAACCACAACATTAATTTAGTGATATTTTTTAATATTTAAAAATAATATTTTACCTTACATTTGTAATAAATTATTGGTAACTCATCATAAATTTTTTTATCTATTTAGTTAAGTTTCTCAATTATTGATCAATTAAAGGAATTTATTTTAATATATAAAAATTATAAATTATTTAAGATATTATATTAAATAGTACTTTTACTTTTTAATTGTAAAATAAAAAATTATCTTTTTAAATAACTTGTAGAAAAAAATTATATATGAATACAGGAAAATGTTAAAATCATATATATATTTGAAATATTTAAATAAAATGGTTTCATAAATACCATGAAGAATAAAATAAATTTATTTATTCTTTAATTTAATTGAAGGAAATGGATTATATATTTATGAAAAATAATTATTAAAATATAAAATATCACAATAATAATATATTTTGTAGAATGAATAAGAATAGATATAATACTTTTTTATTTTTATAAAGTTTGATGTGGTACTAATAGAGTGGTTTTTTTGGAATAGAAAATATATAAATTAGACTTTTGAGTGTAGAGTAGTTTCTTAAATATTGATATTTTACTATTGAATTTAGCAAAAACAATTATTAAACGTAAGTTTGAAGAAATTAAAATACTTGAAAAATATGATTATAACAATTAGCGGAACCAAAGATCTACATAACTCTAAGTCATAAATTTCGATGCTAATTGAAATACTCAATGACAACTAATTAGAGAAGAATTAGAAACTTGAGGCCAAATAGTGGAGACAAGCGTCACCTAATTAAATACAACTACGGATTAGAATGCTTGGAATACTCAACAACAAATTGAAGCGATGATGAGAAACAGTTAGGAAGCCATGAGCAAAGCAAGCATCACCAAATTAAATACGACTTGCGATTAGGAGGTTTGCTTTGGGAAAGATAAAATATATTAAATATTTCTTCGCCTTTATTGAGATCTTTCTTTCCCACCACTGGAATCACATAGCTCCTCTAACCAAAGAATAATGAGTATCAATGACGTACGGCAAGCTTAATTAATACAGGTTTTGTGATCATCAAATTAAAATAATCAGATGTACTTATCACTAATTCAAAGTCTTAACCGATTTTGTATATGATAATCAACTGCTATGTAGTTTCTTAAGCATCTCATATGAATTATTTGTTTTGTTTTGTTAAGGAAACCGAGCAAAATTTGAATGCAAGTGCAGTGCATCTGTCTATAAAGGAAACAAAATCTTCAACCGTCTGACCATAAATGAGGAATCCTATTGTAAAGCTTTTTTTTTTCCTATTTATAATCTGATCAAATAGCAAAGTGCCATATTTTTAAATAGCAGATAAGGATCTGCATTTAAAATTAAAACAGATAAGAACAATATCTATCTGATTATGAGAGGATGATGATGTCCATGGCCTCTCCCTAGATTAACAGTATTTGCTATAGATATGGAACATTTATCCCCTGACCAAATGCAAGAAGATTATAACTTTGTTTAAAATATGCAATAAATAAATAGGATGTGGGATTATAACTTTTGAGAAAGATAAGACATTAGTTATATCATTAAATAGAATATAGGATTAAAACTTTCCAAAAGGATATGTTGCATACAATCCTTCCCCGGTCTCCTTTTATATTTCTTTTTGCCACTCCATCCGAGGAGAAAACCAAAACCAAAACCAAAACTATCATCCATGGTGACCATTGTTTTTTTATATTGTATGGCACACATGGTGACCATTGTTTTTTTATATTATAAGGAGAAAACCAAAACCAAAGCCAAAACTATCATCCATGGTGACCACTATTTTTTTATATTGTTCCATACCACCCAAACCTAAGTTCCTTGCTATCGAGGGCTCAACATAGCCTCTTTGTCGCCGGACAGTGGAGGTCAACTTGCTGGAAGAACGGCTTCTCCGTCGTGCTCGGCAACTTCGTAGGTGGCAATTTTTTCATTTACTACCACCGCGACCCACAGCACCTCCAGCTTTGCTATGAGTTCTTTGGAGCGGAGCTAGAATTCTTGGCTTGAAGTGGTTAATTTGATGCAGAGAGGAACGTCATGGTTGTCTTTGCTGACTTTGGAAGATTGATTGCAACTAGAAACTCTCATCTAAGATTAGTGTCTGCAGATCAATTGAAGCTCATGGATTTAGCTCATCAAGCAAATCAGGGTTATGTCATGGATTATAGCCTTGTAAAAGATGTCATGCAGTATGAAAGGGAACTACAATCTAAGCTTTGCCACTGATGAAAGTTTGTTATAATATTTATTTTCTATCGATACTTTGCCTTAACCTCGTTCTCTCCATCGTCATCGTCCATGGAGGACGTAAGATCTTTGCTTGTTTAGCCTTTTGTAATAGACTTCACATACGAGATTCTAGCCAAGAAAGGATGAACATTTAATTTAAGTTGTTTGTTCTGCAACAATCCCTTTGAGGCGGTGTCCCAGTTATATAAGTGCTTTCATATCACTTCAAAACTTAGGAATCTCCAAGATTTATGGAGTGTCTAAAAGAAAAATCATATTCCTCAATTTTGAAAACTTGCTTGGGATCAGTCAATCCTTACTACCTAGTGGCACATTTAGAAAGAAAATATATTAAAGTATTTACTTCCATAGCGGCCCCCATATATATCTATCATTATTCACAAGAACTTATTTTCTTTTAACTTTTGAAGCTGCATTTCTATTGGTAAAGTGGGAAAACTCATTGTAATCTTAAATCTTTGCCGGGTCTTTATAACACCTCAAGCTCACCTATTGGTTCAAATAACCTATTAGTGGGCTGAAATCATGTGGTTTTAAAAACTAAATGAAAGTTAATTGATAGTAAGTGAACTTGAGTTATAAAGTTTTTAAACTTTTCTTTTTCATCCGATGTGGAGATGAGTTTTAAGGTATTACAATCACCCTATCATAATGCGACATTCTTATTGCATGCCATAAGTTAGCCAAAATCTATCTCGAGACAGATTGTTGGTATTGTAAGGATGACTCCATGCCGTGGCGAGACTCTACTATTATCTTATGGGCAGCTCTTTCCTTATGCCCATCAACTTCTACATATTCCGTCAGCTTTGATACCATTTGTCATCCTCAAGCTCACCTATTGGTCCAATTAACCTATAGTGAGTTGAAACTACATGGCCCTAAAAATTCGAGTGAAAGTTAATTGATAGCAGGTGAACTTAAGTTATAAGTACTTTATTTTTTTATTCAATATAAGACTAGTTTAGGGTATTACAATCTCTTTTGAAAACTTATTTTGAGATTTTCTCTCTTTACTTTTGTAAATCATTGTATATTTCTACTATTAATAAATTGGGGAGCTCATCTCCCTTGTTCCAATTAACAAAAAAAAAATCCACTAACCATAAGCCATTTCATATGCTCGCTTCCTTCTTCATTATTCAATATGATCCACATCTAATTTGGTGTTTCGGAGGGATATTAGAGTTGGTCCTCGCAGAGGTAAGAATGAGACCAGCATGCGCATTTAACAAGACTACAAGAAAATAATGAAATAGCGACGCAATTTTACGATGCAAAGATGCATTGCTAAAATTGCGACTACATTGCGACGCCTCCGCATCAAAAAAATATTACGATGTAAATAGCGACGCATTAGCGACCCAATAAACCATAAAATTAAAAAAAAAAAATTTAAATTTAGCGATACAAAAATGCGTTGCAATATTTATAAAATATGTTTTGTTAAAATATTATCAAAAGGAATAAATATTACGACGCAGCTAAGTACGTCGCAATGTTTTTAAAACAATTAATTATGTTAAATAGCGATGCATTAGCGACGCAATAAACATAAAATGAGAAAAAATATATTTAATATAGCAATACAAAAATTGCATCACAAATATTAATAAAAAAATTAATTTTTATAAAATATAATTATGAAATAAAAATATTGCGATGCAACTCAGTGCATCGCAATATATTTGAAAAACATAATAATTTTAAATAGTGATGCATTAGCGACGCAATAGACCAAAAAATTATAAAAATTAATTTTAATTTAGCGATGTACTAATTGCATCACAATTATTTTAAATAAAATTAATTTTTATAAATATTAATATGAAAAAAAAAATATTGCGATGCAAAACAGTGTGTCGCAATATTTTTAAAAAACTTAATTATTTTAAATAGTGACACATTAGCGATGCAATAAACCAGAAAAATATAAAAATATTTTTAAATTTAGCGATGCAATAATTGCATCGCAATTAATTTAAATAAAATTTATTTTAAAAAAATAGTATTATGAAATAAAAATATTGCGATGTAATCTAGTGCATCGCAATGTTTTGTTAAAAATAAATATGTTAATTAGCGACGTAATAGCGATGCAATAAAACAGTAAAGTAATAAAAAAATTTATTTAACGATGCAAATTAATACGTTGCAATATTTTAAAAGAAATTTATAATGCCAAATTAGCAAGGCATTAGCGACGCAATAAATTAGAATATATAATTAAAAATTAATAATATCCAACATCGGTCGTCGTCGACCGTGATTGATCATGGCTTCGATTGATCGCAACCGTCGGGTCGTCGCCGACCGGATCGATCGCGATGGTCCGAGATCGGTCGTCGCCGACCGGGATCGATCATGGCTTGGATCGATGGCAACCGTCGAATCATCGCCGATCGAGATCGATCATGGCTTCGATCGATCGCAACCATCGATCATCACCGATCTGATCGATCGCGACAGTTCGAGATCGGTAGTCGTCGACCGGGATCTATCATGGCTTCAATCGATCGCAACCCTCGATCGTCACCGATCCGATCGATCACGACGGTCTGAGATCGATCATCACCGATCAGGATCGATCATGGCTTGGATCGATCGCAACCGTCGGATCATCGCTGACCGGGATCGATCATGGCTTCGATCGATCGCAAATGTCGGATCGTCGCCGATCCGATCGATCACCACGGTCCGAGATAGGTCGTCGCCAACCGAGATCAATCATGGCTTGGATCGATCGCAACCATCGGATCGTCGCCGACCAGGATCGATCATGGCTTGGATCAATCGCAACCATCGGATCATCGCCGACCGGGATCGATCATGGCTTCGATCGATCACAACCGTCAGATCGTCACCGATCCGATCGATCGCCACGGTTCGAGAGAGGTCATCGCCGACCAGGATCGATCATGGCTTGGATCGATCACAACCGTCGGATCATCACCGACCGGGATCGATCATGGCTTGGATCGATCGCAACCATCGGATCATCGCCAACCGGGATCGATCATGGCTTCGATCGATCACAACCATCAGATCGTCGCCGATCTGATCGATCGCCATGGTCCAAGATAGGTCATCGCCGACCAGGATCGATCATGGCTTGGATCGATTGCAACCGTCAGATTATCGCTGATCGGGATCGATCATGGCTTAGATCGATTGCAACCGTCGGATCATCGCCGATCGGGATCGGTCATGGCTTCAATCGATCACAACCGTCGGATCATCATCGACCGGGATCGATCATGGCTTCGATCGATCGCAACACTCAGTCATCACTGATCCGATCGATCGCGATGGTCCGAGATTGATCGTCGCTGACCAGGATCGATCATGGCTTGGATCGATCGCAACCGTCGGATCATCGCCGACCGGGATCAATCATGGCTTCGATCGATCGCAACCATCGGATCGTCACCGATCTGATCGATCACGACGGTCCGAGATAGGTCGACGCCGACCGGGATCGATCATGGCTTGGATCGATCGCAACCGTCGGATCATCGCCGACCGGGATCGATCATGGCTTGGATCGATCGCAACCGTCGGATACTAGCTGACTGGGATCGATCATGGCTTGGATCGATCGCAACCATCGAATCATAGCTGATCCGATCGATCGCCACGGTCTGAGATAGGTCGTCACCGACCAGGATCGATCATGGCTTGGATCGATCGCAACCGTCGGATCATTGCCGACCGGGATCGATCATGGCTTGGATCGATCGCAACCATCCGATCATCGCCGATCCAATTGATCACGATGGTCTAAGATAGGTCGACGCCGACCGGGATCGATCATGGCTTGGATCGATCGCAACAGTCGGATTCTCGCCGATCGGGATCGATCATGGCTTGGATCGATCGCAACCGTCGGATCGTCGCCGATCCGATCGATCGCGATGGTCCGAGATAGGTTGACGCCGACCGGGATCGATCATGGCTTGGATCGATCAAAACCGTCGGATCATCGCCGACCGGGATCGATCATGGCTTGGATCGATCGTAACTGTCGGATCATCGCCGACCGGGATCGATCATGGCTTGGATCGATCGCAACCATCGGATCATCGCCGACCAGGATTGATCATGGCTTCGATCGATTGCAACCATCAGATCGTCGCCGATCTGATTGATCGCAATGGTCCGAGATAGGTCGACACTGATCGGGATCGATCATGGCTTGGATCTATCGCAACCATCGCATACTCACCGATCGGGATCGATCATGGCTTGGATCGATCACAACCGTTAGATCATCGCCGATCCGATCGATTGCCGTGGTCCAAGATAGATCGTCGCCGACCGGGATCGATCATGGCTTGGATCGATCGCAACCATCAGATAATCACCGATCGGGATCAATCATGGCTTCGATCGATCGCAACCATCGGATCGTCGCCGATCCGATCAATCGCCACGGTCCGAGAGAGGTCATCGCCGACCGGGATCGATCATGGCTTGGATCGATCGCAACCATCGGATAATTTATAATTATTAAAAAAAAGTAATGAAAAGAAATATAATATTGCGACGCATTAGTTGCGTCGCAATGTTTTTTCTATAAATATATGTATTGAAAAAGTTAAAAAAAAATATTGCGACATAATTTGTGCATCGTAATTATTATCATAAATTATAAATATTATCATTTATAAATATTAAAAAATTATTGCGACACCGTAGCGATGCATTTTGAAAAAAATAAACAAATATCGCGACACAATGTTTGCATCGCAATTATTTTTAGTAAATATAATTTTTATCAGTATTAACAAATAAAAGAAATATAATATTGCGACGCATTAGTTGCATCGTAATATTTTTTCTATAAATATATGTAATGAAAAAGTTTAAAAAAAATATTGCGATGTAATTTATGCATCGCAATTATTATCATAAATTATAAATATTATTATTTATCAATATTAAAAAATTATTGTGACATAATAGTGATGCAATAAAATAGTAAAGTAATAAAAAAAAAATTATTTAGCGATGCAAATTAATGCGTTGCAATATTTTAAAAGAAATTCATAATGACAAATTAGTGAGGCATTAGCGATGCAATAAATTAAAAAATATAATTAAAAACTAATAATGTCCGAGATCGGTCATCGTCGACCGTGATCGATCATAGCTTCGATCGATCGCAACCGTCGGGTCGTCGCCGATTGGATCGATCATGATGGTCCAAGATTGGTCATCGCCGATCGGGATTGATCATGGCTTGGATTGATGGCAACCGTCGGATCATCGCCGATCGAGATCGATCATGGCTTCGATTGATCGTAACAGTCGGATCGTCACCGATCCGATCGATCGCGACAGTCCGAGATCGGTAGTCGCCGACCGGGATCGATCATGGCTTCGATCGATCGCAACCCTCGATCATCACCGATCCGATCGATCGCGACGGTCCGAGATCGGTCATCGCTGATCAGGATCGATCATGGCTTGGATCGATCACAACCGTCGGATCATCGCCGATCGGGATCGATCATGGCTTGGATCGATCGCAACCGTCAGATCGTCGTCGATCTGATCGATCGCGATGGTCCGAGATAGGTCGACATCGATCGGGATCGATCATGACTTAGATCGATCGCAATCATCAAATCATCGCCGACCGGGATCGAACATGACTTGGATCGATCACAACAGTCGGATACTCGCCGATCGGGATCGATCATGGCTTGGATCGATCGCAATCATCGGATCGTCACCGATCCGATCGATCGCGACGGTCCGAGATAGGTCGATGCCGACCAGGATCGATCATGGCTTGGATCGATCGCAACCGTCGGATCATCGCCGACCGGGATCGATCATGGCTTGGATCGATCGCAACCATCGAATCGTCGCCGACCGGGATTGATCATGGCTTGGATCGATCGCAGCCGTCGGATCATCACCAACCGGGATCGATCATGGCTTCGATCGATTGCAACCGTCGGATCGTCACCGATCCGATCGATCACGATGGTCCGAGATAGGTTGACGTCGACCAGGATCGATCATGGCTTGGATCGATCACAACCATCGGATCGTCGCCGATCGAGATCGATCATGGCTTGGATTGATCGCAACCGTCACATACTCGCCGACCGGGATCGATCATGGCTTGGATCGATTGCAACCATTGGATCGTCGCCGATCCGATCGATCGCCACGGTCCGAGAGAGGTCATCGCCGACCGGGATCGATCATGGCTTGGATCGATCGCAACCGTCGGATCATTGCCGACCGGGATCGATCATGGCTTGGATCGATCGCAACCGTCGGATCATCACCGACCGAGATCGATCATGGCTTGGATCGATCGCAACCATCGGATCGTCGCCTATCTGATCGATCGCGATGGTTCGAGATAGTTCGACGCCGATCGGGATCAATCATGGCTTGGATCGATCATAACCATCGGATCATCGCCGATCCAATCGATCGCCACGGTCCGAGAGAGGTCGTCACCGACCGGGATCGATCATGGCTTGGATCGATCGCAACCGTCGGATCGTCGCCGATCGGGATCGATCATGGCTTGGATCGATCGCAATCGTTGGATCATCGCCGACCGAGATCGATCATGGCTTCGATTGATCGCAACCATCGGATCGTTGCCGATTCGATCGATCACCACGGTCTGAGAGAGGTCATCGCCGATCGGGATCGATCATGGCTTGGATCGATCGCAACCGTCGAATCGTTTATATTAAAAAAAAAGTAACAAAAAAGAAATATAATATTGCGATGCATTAGTTGCATCGCAATGTTTTTTCTATAAATATATGTAATGAAAAGTTTAAAAAAATATTGCGACGTAATTTGTGCATCGCAATTATTATCATAAATTATAAATATTATCATTTATAAATATTAAAAAATTATTGCGACACCATAGCGATGCATTTTCGAAGAAAAAAATAAACAAATATTGCGACGCAATATTTGCATCGCAATTATTTTTAGTAAATATAATTTTTATCAGTATTAATAAATAAAAGAAATATAATATTGCGACGCATTAGTTGTGTCGCAATGTTTTTTCTATAAATATATGTAATGAAAAAGTTTAAAAAAAATATTGCGACGTAATTTGTGCGTCGCAATTATTATCATAAATTATAAATATTATCATTTATAAATATTAAAAATTATTGCGATGCCGTAGCGATGCATTTTTGAAGAAAATAATAAACAAATATTACGACGCAACTAATGCATCGCAATAGTTTTTAGTAAATATTTTTTATCAGTAATAATAAATAAAATAATATAATATTGTGACGCATTCGTTGCGTTGCAATGTTTTTTTTCTATAAATAGATGTAACGAAAAGTAAAAAAAATATTGTGACGCAATTTATGCGTTGTAATTATTATCATAAATTATAATTTTTATCATTTATAAATATTTAAAAATAAATAAATAAAATATATAATATTACGACGCATTTGTTGCGTCGCAATGTTTTTTGGATAAATATATGTAATAAAATAGTTAGAAAAATTTTTGCGACGCACTGTATGCGTCACTATTATTATCATAAATTATTATTTTAATCATTTAAAAATATTAAAAAATATTGCGATGCCTTAGCGATGCAATTTCTAGAAAATAAAAATAATTTTTTCCGCAGGACATTGGCGCCAAGTTCGCGACGCATTAGCGACGCAATTAATTGCATCGCTACCTTTTTCATAAAAATATAATAAGGCCAAATTAACGATGGATAAACGATGCATTGTTGCGTCGCTAATACATAATAAATTTTTAAAAAAATTGTGACCAATTAGCGACACAAATTTGCATCGCTAATCACTCATATATAAAGTCGGCCGGCCTTCTCTTCTTCTTCCCCATCTTGGCCTAGCCGCCGCCCTCCCCAAAACCACTCCGGCTCCCACCGTTCGCTGCTCCGGCTCCCCCCCTCCGGTGCTCTAGCTCCCCGGCGGTCTCCTCCAACTCCGGCGTCTCCTCTCGACCGAGGTAAGCCCCCACCCTCTTCCAAAATTTTTTTTTTTTGTAAAAATTTTCCTCCGGCCACGGCCAAGACCGTGGCCGTCTTCTCCGGCCACGGCCGCTGCCGTGGCCGGCGGTGGCCAGGCCACAGTTAAAAAAAAAATTTCTTGTAATAGGGGGGGTGGGAAAACCCCCCCCATTTTGTCTTCTCCAGCCACGGCCACTGTCGTGGCTGGCAGTGGCCTAGCCACAGTGGCCAGGCCACAATAAAAAAAAAAAAAATTGTAACAGGGGGGTGGGGAAACCCCCCCCCCCCCCATTTTGTCTTCTTTGGCCACGGCCGCTGCCGTGGCCGGCAGTGGCCTGGCCACGGTGGCCAGGCCACAGTCAAAAAAAAAAAAACAATTTTGGTAGGGAAAACCCCCCCCATTTTGTCTTCTTCGGCCACGGCCGTGGCCGCGGCCAGAGAAGTCGGCCACGGCCGCTGCCGTGGCCGTCTTCTCCAGCCACGGCCGCTGCCGTGGCCGGCAGTGGCCTAGCCACGGTGGCCAGGCCACAGTCAAAAAAAAAAAAATGTAACAGGGGGGGTGGGGAAAACCCCCCTCATTTTCTCTTCTCCGGCCATGGCCGCTGCCGGAGAAGCCGGCCACAACCGCTGCCGTGGCTGGCAGTGGCCTAGCCATGGTGGCCAAGCCACAGTAAAAAAAAAATTTGTTGGCTGTTACATGCGGGGTGGGGAAACCCCCCCCCCATTTTCTCTTCTCCGGCCACGGCCGCTGCCGTGGTCGGCAGTGGCCTGGCCAAATAGGCTGTTACAGGCCCCCCCCTCCCTTGACCATCTCCAGCCACGACCGCTACCGTGGCCGGCCGTGGCCTGGCCATGGTGACCAGGCCATAAAAAAAATAAAAAAAAGTCTTTTACAGGGGGTGGGGAAAACACCCCCTTTATCTTCTTCGGCCACGGCTGTAGCCGCGGCCGGAGAAGCCGGCCACGGCACCGGTGGTCAGGACAAAAAAAAATGTCTGTTACGGGGGTGTGGATACAAATGGTGATGTCCAAGAAATTACGGATGCAAATGTTCGATTTCCTTCCGATGATAATGAAACTGAATCGCAGTCCGATACGGCATCGGATGTTGAACCAACATTTCACGAAATAAATGACACTGATTAAACATAGAGGTTTTTTAAAATTTAACTTTTTTTATAAGTGTTAAATTTTTACATAGTCAATCATTAATCATAATTTAATTGTATGAATCTTTAGTATTTTCAGTATGATGGGCAGAGGTAGATCTACCGATGACAGACGAAGTGAGCAGGGATGTAGCCCTGCTGCATCAGATCACATGAGCATCGGAGATGGAGAGTTCGGATCTCCAGCAGTTGCACAACCTTCGATCTCTCCAGCAGTATTACCATCCAACCGATCGTCACATACCTCCGAGAGTTCTTCCACCATCGGCCGCACCGTACTTTGACTTGATGCTCAGGGGCTGTAAGTATATACTAATTAAAAATATATGTTTATGTTTTTAAGTCAATTACTTATAAACATATATTTTTTTAATAGATTTATTGAGCTGCATCATGTATCCAGCCACATCAGCACCGTATTTCAAAGGCGTGCAGATCCCAGTGGCTACGATTGGCGCCACGTATCTCCAGCCACGAGGGAGTTTTATTTTTTTGAGTTTTAGGTAAACTTATTAAATACAATTTATCACTGATATAAAATTTCTTAATCTTAATAAATTCAGAAACTAACTATTTATTTTAATGTAGACAAAGTTTACGTGGGATCCTGCCAGCCATGATGCCATTAGGGCAGCATGGGAGGCTCTGACGCGACGCCGATACTCCGACATGCTTCATCGTTTGAGGTCATCGGATCAGTGTCCTGCGCATGTGCCAGAGGATATTTGGCACGAGTGGTAGCAGGCCTGGTAGTCCGATGGCTGGCGTAGGAGGTCGGCATCAGCCAGCACGAACCGCCGATCTGAGAGGGGCGATCCTGGCACAGGTCTCTTCCGCCATACTTCGGGCTCCATTTCGATTCAGGAGCACAGACAGCGTATGGTAAGAAACATAAATATTTTAATTACTATTTTAGTTATTTATAACTATTTGTATTAATATCAATTTTTTTATTGTTATAGTCTGAGCAGGAGGGCGGAGATCCTAGTGAGTTTCGTCTATTCAGGGCGACACACACCAGGAGGGACGGTTCCTAGGTTGACACGCGATCACGGAAGGTTGCGGTAAGAAATTAGATTTATGTAGTATCTGTTTAATTTCTAAAATTTTATTTCAAGAAATTTATTAACTCATTTATTATTGATTTCATAATTTAAAGATACGGGTCGAGGAGCTTCACTCCTAGGCATTGCAGGTCGACTCTACTGATGGGGAGACGCCCATCGAACTCTCAGCAGAGGAGAGTCGGCGTGTGTTTTTGGAGGCTGTTGGTGCCCAGCCGTGAGACCGTAGGGTCTATGGTACGGGCACTAGAGCTTCTACATATTTTCCCATCAGGCCTCCAGCTCGCGAGTTTCTGATGATATTCCTCCCGAGCGTTTAGACGACCTTCGGAGATCTATTGCAGAGGAGGTTCGGCAGGAGGTCGAGCAGGATTTCGAGGATCGTATGCGAGGCCGGGATCAGGAGATTGCAGACATGCGAGATGAGATACATCATTTGCGGGATATGGTTAGCCGCTTGTCGCAGAGTCTCCAGCCTCCACAGCCTCCATGTGATTGCTCAGATTCTTGATGTATTTTTTTTCTTTTTATATGTTGTACATGAAAACTTCAAAATTTTAATATACTATTTATTTTTATAAATTGAATGATTATTGTTTGGATCAATATGAGTGAAGAATGTTTCGATCAATATTTAAATGTAACAAAATTGTATTAACCATTTTAATTTTTTAATTTTTATTTTTATTTAAAAAATATTTATTTAGCGATGCATTAGCGACTACAATTGCATCGCTAATATTTTTAAAATATTATTATTAAATATTGTGACACAATGAGCTTATGTTGTAATATTTTAAAAAATTAATTAGCGAGCATTAGCGACTCAAATTGCATCGCTAATATTTTCATAATATTACTATTAAATATTGCGACGCAACGATCTGGCATCGCAATATTTTTTAAAAAATTTAATTAGTGATGCATTAGCGACTAAAATTGCATCGCTAATATATCTAAAATATTATTAATAAATATTATGACGCAGTGACCTGGCGTCACAATATTTTAAAAAAATTTTATTAGCGATGCATTAGCGACTAATATTGCATCTCTATTATATTTAAAATATTATTATTAAATATTACGATGCAGCTAAATGCATCGCAATATTGCGATGCAATTGAATGCGTCGTAATATTTAATATTAATATTTAAAATATTAAAATTTAGTTTTAAATTTAGCGATGCATTTTGGTGCGTCGCAATATTGCGACGCATCTCTGCGTCGCAGAGAGTCGCTGTTTTGCGATGCAATTACGATAAATTGTGGTTGCGACGATATTCTCAACGACGCAGTCATTGCGTCGCTAATGCGTCGCAATAGCATGTTTAGCGACGCATTTGGGCATCGCAATTTTTTTTTCTTGTAGTGGAAGAGTCTCCCTAGGAGTCTGAAAAATAGTAAAAATAGATATATATTTTTAATGGGTACGTTTAGAAAAGAAACAAGTTTGTTAGATTTTGGACTGAAAGTTGGCCATACTCATTTATTTATTTATTTTTCATAGTTTTAATGGCCTTTCTCGATGGAGAATTCCTCCATGAGGAACTTTTGTAGGCATACGAATTTAGTAATTTGATAGAAACTTTGGATTTTCCTCAACTAATCCTCAAAACCAATTTTGCTTTATTTCACAATAGAAATGAATGGTGTCTTTTTATAATATATTCAAGTTTCCCTCAACACATACAATGGTATGTTGCTTGCTAAACTCCATGTAACTAAATCCAAACAAAAATGATTCCAACAGAAGTATTTCACTTCATTTAAAATAAATCACAAAATTAGAATACTTGAGAACTATATATCATAGAATTAAATAGGACATAGGCCATACATTTTAAAGTTGAATAAGATCCATAACCAAGAATTTGAGAAATATAGTTAAAATAAAAATGGGGACTACCTAAAAAGTCTATCAACATCTCTTCTTCTACTTGGTCTTAGGCCCTTAGCTGCTATCTTGAAGGTAACGAACTTAGTCATGGTGAGTCCATCCATAATGATATATAATCTTTGAGAAGAGGTCCCTTGCTATCAATAAAAGTGCCACTTTTCCTTCTTTCTCATTCTTCATCATGGACTATTCTTAAGCAGACCCGAACTGCCATATGGGATGTAGACCAAGACAATTAGTAATCACCATATTAGCATTGTGAATTAAAATATTTTATGAAGAGAATGGCTTAACACTATTCATGGTTAAACTAAAAGTCAATTTTGTTTGTGAAAATTTTTAAAATTTGCCAATGTAGTTAAGTACTTTTTTTCAGCATTCCTAAAGATTGTACCAATCTATTGACATTAAAATTTGACCTTTCATTTGTCAACTAAGGAGGATTGCTTAGATCGACCAAATAATGTGCTCCATACCACTAGCTTGGTTTCTTGCTCCCCAAAAAAAACATTAGGGGAGACTTTGAGGAAAACCTTTAATGTTCTTTGTGATGATGGTTTGGCTTCTTTATCTTAAAGAAAAGCATCAAGGGAAACTCTTTCAAGTCAACTGATACAAAGGAGAAAAGAGTTCCAGGGCTCCTTAGATGACAACTCCAAGTTCTAAAGATTTTGAAAGGGTCCTTTACCTGTAAGGTGTAGAGTTGGCGAGTATGATAGATAAAGCAAAAAAAGATCTTTCCCAAGTCAATCAACTAAATCTTCATATGAATTGACTTGATGCTTCAGATAAGGATAGTGCCCCATAAAGTTCGAAACTTCTTTGGTGAAAGGAAGTGGGCCAACCAACTCAGAAAAATGAGTGGTATCACGCGTTACCCCCATAGAGCTTGATGCCCCATAAAGCTCAAAACTCCTTTAGGGAAAGAAATTGGGCTAATCAACTAAGAAAGGTCCATGGCATCATGCATTACTACCTACCTATCTCACAGTGTCATGGCTATCCAATCGAGCTGCCATATTCTTATTTGTCCAAGCTGGTAGTCCAGATTAGATCAACTCTTATCAATTAGAATAGATTTGTAATTTTGACTAGAGAGTTAATATATCAAATCTTTTAATGCACTACAAGAATTTTTGGTTTTAGCAATGCCCATTAGTGATGCCATAAATATGCATCACTAAAGAGCGACAAAACAGCGATGTCAAAAAATTTAGCGATATATTAGCAAAGAGTTAGCAATGAACAAAATTAGCAATGCTCCCGTCCCCTTGGGCCATGTGCCAGGACCCTTGTTCTGGCCCCCTTCTCCCACATGCCAAAACCCCCTCCTTGGCCCTGCTCTTTCATTTCTCCTTGGCTCCCCGCCTCCCCTGTCGGCCCCCTGGCCCTGCTAGGGCCCCCTCTCCCTTCACCCCCCCTAGCCTCACTTGGCCCCCCTGGCCTAGGCCCCCCTCTCTCCCCCTTTCGTTGGTTTCCTCCGGCATGGCCGTGGTTGCTCTCGGCCACATCTGATAAGAGGTATCATGTGCATTATAAATAATTTTATATTATATATTTGATATAAATTTTATGATATTAAAATGTATTATTTCTGTGTTAATTATATGCAATGTTAAATATTAATTGTTGATTATATTAGTTAATTATTTCTACTTAATATGTTCTATGATGTTAAAAAATGTTGAAATTTTTTTAGCAATCAATATTTAGCATTGATTTTTCTCAAATGAATTCCATGTAATGCACTAGGAATGATATATTAGTTCACTATTGCATAGCAATATTACAATTTAAAAATTAATATGATATGCTATACTAGTTGTTTGTTACTTGTATTGATGAATTATTAAATATTATTCATATATATTATCAATATTACTGACCCATTATTTTATTCAAAATATATTTTTTTAGATCATACATAATTATTTCAAAATAAATGTTGATCGCTCATGGATGTATCAAAGGGTTAAGAATAATTTTCTTAATCCTAAATTTGTTAATGGATTAGAAGAATTTATTGCATTTGCATGTAGTCAACTAGAGTAGATGGATGAATCCAGAATTAGATGTCTGTGTAATATGAGAAAGTGTTAGGATAAAGCTTATAGAGATGTTGAAACAGTTAAAAT
The DNA here is from genome assembly GCA_900491605.1 of Calamus simplicifolius. Classification (NCBI taxonomy): domain Eukaryota; kingdom Viridiplantae; phylum Streptophyta; class Magnoliopsida; order Arecales; family Arecaceae; genus Calamus; species Calamus simplicifolius. The sequence goes on along the minus strand of UESW01003845.1, from coordinate 443,392 downwards.
TCATCTTGGTAGAAAAGGGTTTACTTCTCGGTTACTACAATTGGTACGGCCAAGGAGAAACTAAGGTTAGGAAAGAATCAAGCAAGCAGGAGATACATATAGTTTATGAAACAGTAGAGAATTACAATGTGGTAGCTAAAAATTATGACATGAGAGCTTAAAATTATAATTAATATGACAACTTAAATCAATATAAAGAAATGATGATGAATGCAGGGGGTTTGGGCTTAAATTTAGTGCACTTTTATGAAGAATCAAATCCAGAAAGCCAACATTTTTATAACAAGCTAGGTTCTGCAAATGAACAATTATGGCCTAAGTGTGAACTCATTCGCAACTATATATAGCAGCTTAGTTGCTGAACATTAAGGTTGAACATCACTTATCTAAAGTGCCATTTGATTCAGTTATCGAATTAATGAAAGAGGTATTGCCATTTGATAATGTTATGACTGATACATTTTATAAAACAAAAAATTATTGCATGGGCTTGGTTTACCTGTTCAGAAGATTGACTGCTGCAAGAATAATTGCTTGCTTTATTGGGGTGTAGATGCAGATTTATGTAGATGCAGATTTAGAGTTTTATAAAGTTTGTGATAAACCTCGGTTTATTACAAGGAGAAGTTCAACTAGAACGAGACTAGTGTCTTTATAAAAAATGCATTACTTTTCATTGGTACCATGGTTGCAAAGAATGTATCAATCAGAGGTTACAGCTTCAGATATGAGATGTCATGCAAAATATGAAGAATAAAAGGGTGTTATGTGCCATCTGTTAGAATCTATAGCATGAAGGTGAGGGAGTTTTATTAGGCAGAGTTTTAGGTACGTAATTATAGTTATCCTTATGTTAATACAATTTAAAACTTATTCATTTATTATATTAGCTAGCTACATTTATTATTATAAATATATTTAGATTATTTTAATTTCTATTTCAATTTTGATATAGAATTATACATACAAGTTTAGTATACATGAATTGCATGGTTCTTAATTGCATTCATAATGTCATATTATCAACATTTATGTGTTTTATTTATTTGTTACTTTCTTTATATTAATAATTTTTTTTGCTTGTAGAAAAAATTTGAGTAGGATACAGTCCTAACTCCTTTTGTTAGAATGGCTTGGACTTCACTTGCTCGTTATTAATACTCTGATAATTTATGTCACTCGTAAAGGAAATCAAAACGCCCCATTCATATCTCTAATTCAATATGGAATGACTAGCAGCATAAGTGGATGGATCTTGAGTGGCATAAGGGTCGACCATAGCTAACTCGAACCGCTGATCCAAAAAAGATGGGTTCGGCCACTAGTCTTTCCACTACACAGTGGGATCCATTTCGATTGAGGAGCATCGGCGTTATTTAGTAAGTATAATAAATTATTTATTTTGTATACATATTAACGATAATTTTTTTAAAATGAGCATAACTACAAATTTGAAATGTTATTTTTCAGAGACTAAAGGAAGACATCGATTCAGGGCATTGGCATCTGTTCAAGGTGACCCACATGAGAAAAGATGGGTCTTAAGTCGACAATCACTCCCAACGTATTGGAGTAAGTAAATCATTGAAAATATGATGTGTGTAATGACCCAGGCCCGCTGTACAGATTCATTTCATTATAATATGGTATTAGAGCCATGCATCAGCTGAAAGTGCAAGAGCTAAATGTCACACAGGGCAAAGTGCTACATCCATGGGATGAATGGGAGCCACCTCTTGAACCTATAGGGGCCACCTCTAAAGTCCTGCCTGCCTGATGGTTGCCTCTGCGACGAGAACATTCACTCTTTAAGTGGGGTAGATTGTGATGCCCGTGAATTGTCCCAAATTGAGAGATTTAAAGGAGGGTGAGTGGTTTTTTTATAGTAAAGCAAGAAAGGACAAAATATCAAAGGGGTCCATTTTGGACTGTGGTGGTTCAAATTGGTGTCGACTTTGTCCTTCTTGCTTTCTTATAACGATGGGTTCATGGGTATTACGGGCCTGAGGCCTGAGTTGTTACAATATGTTTATTAATATATTTATACATCCGATATGAGTTACACTATATGCATTCGTTGCATGCATGTATGGACGAGATGTTATCTCATACCTCTCAAACCACACAACCATTAGTGGAGGGATGGTTTACGCCCGATCATTCACCACAGGAGACTTGCCGCATCTTCTTAGAGGCTGTTAGCGCATAGCCAAACAATCATAGAGTCTATGGTCTAGGCACCAAAGCTTCTCAGTTGACGCGATTCCTCTTCTTCCAATCAGGGTGATACCGGTGACTACGTGGATATTCAGCATTCCATCGCGGAACGTGTGTGATCGGATATGATGATCGAGATCTCGAACATTTATCGAAAACACCGATGGGAGCTCGATCATTATGAGCAGCTGTTGCAGAAGATGCGCCAGTTGGTTATGCAAATGTCGTAGTCAACACAATTCACTAGTCTACCTCTAGCTCCAGATTTCCCTCCCTCCAGCGTTGATATTTATAGATTTTATTGTATTTTATGATTACTATATGTATCTGCTACTCTTTTTGTAATTATGTGCTACTAGTTTGTATTATAAATATTTCATTTTTATATATTTAATTTTATTTTTCAATAAAGAATTCTACTTGTGAATGTGTCTCTCATTTTAATTTAATAATATTTGAGCAGATTATTAAAATTAATTATTTAATTTTTAATTAAAGAATTAAAATACTTGAGAAATGTGGTTATATTTTAACCAAACGAAAAAAATTAGAAGTGGTAATCTTCGACGCCCATCAGAATGCTCAAGTATGACAAATTGAAGCAGAACTGGAAACTCAACAAACAATCTTCTTAAATTTTGACTCCCACAAGAACAATCGGGAAACATACGTTTTAAATTTGCTCCTAAAATTTATTATACCGAAACTAAAAAACTGTAGGCGATAAGTTTGTATGCCCATTGAAATAGTTAAGGACGATAAATTAGAGCGGCTACCTGAAAACTCGAGAAACAACCATCATAAATATCGACGTGGAGGAGAACAGTCGCAAAAAATGCGTTATAAATCTGCATCGGACTAGAACGTTCCAAACAACCGTTACCAAATTAAATGCGACTGGGGATTAAAACGTTTGGGAAAGAGAAAATAAACGAGACACGGGATGAGAAGATTCGAGAGAAACATAATTAAATAGGATAGACCGAAGGCCTAAGGCCATGGAGAAGGGATGAAGCTGCCATTGGAAATAGTCCGCTTTCGCTTCTCCTCCTCATCCTCATATCTTCCGATGAGAAAACCAAAACCAAAGCTGTCATCCATGGTGGCTACTGTTTTTTTATATTGTTCCATACCACCTATACCTAAATACCTTGCGACCACCGTAGCCTCATTATCGCTAGATGGTGGAGATCACCTTGCTGTGGAGTCCTGCATTGGAAGAAAGCACTGATCAGGCTACCCTCTAGCTTCATGTTATGGTGAGAGTTGGTACACGTTACTGCTTTGGAAGCTCGAGATCGCAGGTGGCGATTAAAGGTATACTGGAGGACAAGTCATAGAAACTATTACTTCATCCTACAGCAGCTAACCTCTTCTTCAACTTGCTCGCCGTCTCCATAGGTGGCACCATCTTCTTTAACCACCACCTAAACCAAACGGCAGGCACCTCCAGCTTTGCTATGAGTTCTTTCTAGCGGAGCCGGGAATATGTCTTCGGCGACCTTGGAGGATCTGATCAAATACTCAAACTCTCGTCAAAAATTAATGTATGTGGATCAACTCAAGCTCATGGATTTAGGTCGTGAAGGAAATTAGGTTTATAATATTATGGCCTTGTATTTTTTTTTATGTTGCATGAAAGGGAAGTACAATGATGAAAGTTTGTTATAATATTTATTTTCCACTTATACTCTGCCTTAATATTGTAAAAATTAATCGAGGACGTATAATGCAGAGTAGAGCGTTGCTCTGACAAGTGGATATTTTTAAAATAATTTTGAAGAGCATCGGGTTGCAAATGAGTATTGACAAGAAATATTGTGATAATCAAATTAAAATAATCTAACCAAGGAATAATGAGTATGAATGACAGCATGCTTCAGAGATTAGAATACTGGTTTTGTATTGACAAGAAAAAAAAAATTCCCTACTGCTGAGAAGTAATATTGTGATCATCAAATTAAAATAATCAGACGTTTATCACTAATTCAAAGTCTTAACCGATTTTGTATATGATAACAATTGCATTATGAAAATTATTAAAATATCATCATCACATGTAGTTTCTTAAGCGTTCCATGTGAATTATTTGTTTTGTTTTGTTAAAGAAACGGAGCAAAATTTGAATACAGGTGCAGTGCATCTGTCTATGAAGGAAACAAAATCTTCAAAAGTCTGACCATAAATGAGGAATCCTATTATAAAACCTTTTTGCCTATTTATAACCTGAACAACTATCAAAGTGCCATATTTTTAAATAGCAGATAAGGATCTGCATTTAAAATTAAAATAGATAAGGACAATATCTAACTGGTTATGAGAGGGTGATGATGTCCATGGCCTCTCACTAGATGATCATCATGTGCTGTAGATATGAAAAACTTTTCTCCTGACCAAATCCAAGAAGATTATAACTTCGTTTAAAATATGCAATAAATAAATAGGATGTGGGATTATAACTTTTGAGAAGTTAGGACATTAATTATATAATTAAATAGAACACATGATTAAAACTTTCCAGAAGGATACGTTGCATACAATCCTTCCCCCGGTCTCCTCTTATATTTCTATTACCGCCAGGATCCGTCCTCCGACTCGGACGCGGTCGATCTCCAGGGAGAGGGGGCGGACATGCACAAAAAGTTCTCGCGCAGAGGCGTTGGGTGGCCCTCTGCGGAAGACCCTCCGATGCTCAAGTCAGTGGAGAAATCGGTGATCAACCAGATAATGAGGAGGTGGATCTCTTCGGGAGGCCTCTCCGGGGGCGGCCAATCGGGAGCTCTGGAAGGCAAGAGCACCGATGAGCTGTTGGCGTGAGGGCAGGAGAGTGAGAGCGCACGTATGAGTGTGCGTCCAAGAGTGCGTGCGTATGCGTACCTGAGGAATCTGCCAATCTGGTAGTTATAGGCTGTCACCTATGTCTTGAGCGTCTTCTGGAAGGTTCAGAGGTTGTTAGGATATGAAGGTGGATAGAATCAGGCCGTTGTGGGGTCGTTGGAATCCGTATCCTGTTTATTAGGGGATCGATGGCTAGGAGAGCTTCTTGATGACTAAGATCTGGCTGAGTAGGCCTGGGGTAGTTATGATAGGTCCTAGGCCACGTTTCGACATGATTCCTTGTCTAGGATATCGTCATGGTGAACCTGGGCTCTTCCGCGTCAGGTTCCGCGGAGGTGGGTATTGGATTGTGGATCATTTAACGTAGCCGGGCTATGGTGACTCGGGGGGAAACGAGCCACGGAAGCCGAAGGGCTGAGTTATGGAAGCTCGGAGAGGCCGAGCTACGGAAGCCCGGAAAGGGCCGAGCTAGGGAAGCCCGGAAGGGCCGAGCCATGTAAGCTCAGAAGGAGCCAAGCTAGGTAAGCCCGGAAGGGCCGAGCTAAGGAAGCCCGGAAGGGGCCGAGCTATGAAAGCCCGGAAGGAGCCGAGCTAGGGAAGCCCGGAAGGACCGAGCTATGGAAGCCCGGAAGGGCCGAGCTAAGGAAGCCCGGAAGGGCCGAGCTATGAAGCCCGGAAGGAGCCGAGCTAGGGAAGCCCGGAAGGACCGAGCTAGGGAAGCCCGGAAGGACCGAGCTATGGAAGCCCGGAAGGGCCGAGCTATGGAGGCCCGGAGGAGCCGAGCTAGGGAAGCCCGGAAGGGCGAAGGGAGGAGGTCGGCCTTAGCCGCCTCGCACGGATATTGATGCAATGACAATTTTACCCCCAAACACATGCCCTCCACTTCCTAGTTCGAAGCGTAGGTTCGGGCATAGGGAGTATAAGTCCGAGCGGCGCGTTCCGAATGGGACGTTTTGGTTTGGACAACCCGTGCAATGATGCCCTAATTAATGCGTCAGGATCATCGTGCCTTCGGGGGTAAGGCTCCCTTAAAAGTGACGGTTGGGAATGCGCCACGTCGCGAATCCCGAACGATCGGGCGTTTGTCGAGGCGGTTCCGAACACCTCGGGTGGGACCCCATCTTCTCAAGGCGGCTTCCTTAGTAAGGAAGCAAGGCAATAGACGTACTATATATATATATGTGCACGTTCGCAGCATCCTCTCATCTTGTTTTTTTGAAAAGTTTGGCCTTTCATCCTCCTCAATTCTCGTCGTTCCGCCCGTTTTTCTCTCAATCGATATGGCGATGAGCCCCGACGATGTGTTTCAGAGATTGTAGCTGAGGATCTGGGGAGGATTCACCAATGGTATGGCATGCCCTCAGATGTCGTTCTGCGGGCACTGGAGTCTGAGGATAGGGTCTTACGAGATCTGGAGTCCGGGGTCTTCGTTTACGAAGACAGTTTGAAGGCGGGCTTTCATTTTCCTCTCCATCCTTTGGTGAAGGAGATAATGACCCACTACAATATCTGCCCGGCGATGGTGGCCCCAAATAGTTGGCAGAGCATCATCGGATTCATCTCGATGTGCCACCAGATTCAGATTGTCGCCACCCTTCCCCTTTTTCGTGCCTGCTACCATCTGATACCCGGGAGGAAATCCGATGGCCGTACATTGGACCCCGGAGGTCCTTCAACGTCATTGTGGATAAGCCATCTTCCATCAAGGGATGGAAGAGCCGGTTCGTTATCGCAGAGGGGAACATTGGATCTGGCTTCCCTCAGAAATGGGGGAACTTTGCTAGGGATGCAGAGACGCATCCAGTTTTTGTCGGCGCAGGAGGAGAGGGATTTGGACGTCCTTCGCAATGGCCGAGTGTTTTCAGCTAATGACCTGCTATCGGAGGAGGCCCTCTTCACGGCAGGGCTCAGCCCCCTGGACCCGCAAGGTGAATCCCTTCTTTTGTCCCTTTCTCGCTGCGCGTTTTCTCGATGAATGTGCTTGGATCTGATCGCACGTGTTTCATTCTTTCAGCCAAGAGTCGGCGTTATCGAGCCTCTCTAAGAGGAAGAGAGGAAAGCGCCCAGGGGAGAGCAATGGCGGATAGCGGGAGGCCCAAGAAAAGGGCCCATAGTTCTGCAAGAAGCCCCGGACACCGGAGCGGTTGCGATAGGAATGCCGGGGGCGAAGGGAGGTTTGGGAGAGAAGCCGTGATCCCTTGTCCTCCCGTGTTAGAGATATCAGATAGCTCAGACGAGGCTCCGCTGGTTCGTCCGACCTCATCCCCTATGAAAGAGGAACCAGCGATGGATCTGACGGAGGCGGTCATTTCTGAGGGGCCTGTTGTCCCCGCGAGATCACCACCGGCTCCAGCAGGAGAGGGAGATGGGACAGTTGCAGCCAAGGAGGTTCAGGGGGAGCCCCCCCTTGGTCTCTCTGCAGGGGAGTCCGGTAGTAGCGAGGTGGACCGCCCTCGATGGGTCAAGAAGCGGGTCAGACCGAGGCTTCGGGGGAGCCTGCAGAGGAGATGCAGGTGGCGGTAACCGGGAAGGATACGTCGGAGGAGGGGACGCAACAAGGTGGGAGTTCCACATTGGGAGCTCCCTCGAAAAAGATTCTGGGGAGGCTGGCGTTTGGGCTAGCCAAATTATCCGAAGAAGTCCAAGCCAGGGCCTTGATGGAGGAGGCTGGGAAGTTGGGGGCCTCTCAGACAGAGGTCGCCCAGGTCAGTCCCTCAGGCGGGGACGGTCAGCCCAGCAGTTCGAGCGCTGGTGTTGAGGAGGCGTTTCCGCCTTAATGAGGTTGGCCTTGTATCCGGGTGCAGATCCTTCGGCGGACAAGTTTGCGGACTTGGAGCTGGTCGATGCCACGTTCGGTCAGCAAGGCATGGCCGAGAGTATCCATCTCCTTCCCGACATCGACAATACGACCCTGATGAGGATGACTCGGGCCTATGCCTCGCGGGTAAGTTGTTTCTTTTGTGCGGTAGATGTTTCCTGAGTGACCCCATCGTGGGTTTTTATTCATCTTTTGTCTCGCAGAGCATTTTGCTTTCTCGAGCGATGTGTTGGCGTTTGAGTTTGGCAACGGGGGCCAGCATTCAGGCCAGGAGGGACTATGCCGAGCTTCAATCATGACTGAAGGTGTCTGAGAAGTTCGAAGAGCTTATGGATATGACTGATAGGAGCTTGAAGGGAATAAGGGCGGCACACCAGGTCGCCCTGGCCGAGGTGTCCAAGCAAAAGCGTAGGGTGGAGGAGTTGCAGGAACTCCTGGCGAAGAATGACAACGCATGCTTGGAGCTGGCCAGAATCGAATCGAAACATTCTGCGAAGGTGAAGGCGATGCGGAGAGAACATAGCGAGAGTATGGGTCAGCTGGGGAAAGAAGCTGCCGACGAGAGGAAGCGTTGACTAGGATGCTCGACGAGGTGGAGGAGCGACTGAAGCGTCGCGACAGCGAAATTGCCCACTTGAGGGAGGGTGCTAAATGGGAACAAGGGGTGATAGCTCGAGTGAACAACGAGCTATCCCAAGCCCGGGCGAAAATCGGAGCCAAACAGTCGAGGATCAACAATCTGCAGGAGAGAGTCGAGCTGGTCGGGGCTGATAGGACAAGAGCCAGGGGTGAGGCTGAGGAGTTGGCCAAGAGGTTGGCCAGACGAGAGGAGGAGGTACGATCTCATTTCCCCCCCCCCCCCCTTTTTTAGCTTCTTCTACTGGCTTCTTGTGATGCCGACTAACTTTGGCTTTCTCAGATGGCGAAGTTGGAGTTGGAGGTTCAGGCTCTTCAAGGCGAGCTTGCGTCCAACCGCAATAAGAGCTCAGAACTCGAGGCGCGGGCCGGCGAGTTTAAGGAGCAAAATATCATTCTGCGGGCCCAAGTTGCAGAGGCTGAGAAACGGGCTGCTGAGGCCAACATGCAGCTCGCCATACTCAAGGGGAGGCAGGATGCCATCGGCGTTGACGCCTTCCGGCTTGGACTGCAGGAATGCAAAGAGAAGATATCCAGCGAGCATCCAGAATGGGATCTCTCTTTTCTGGACGCTGAAGCTCCTGATGAGGGTGAGTCCGAAGGAGAAGAAGAGGACGAATATGTCAACGTCTTCGACACTGACCCTGGTGATGTCCCGGGTTCGGCGAAGCCGCTGCTCCCGAAAAATGATCGATAACTGCCGCTGAAGGGGCAAGGTTTTAGAAAAAGGTGAATCTAGTCACACCTCTATGGACGTGACTAATGACTCCTACAAGATTGATGTGGTTCCCGGCCCTTAGAGCCACTTTGTATTTTGTTTCTTGAAAGTCTGACCGATGCTTCTTAATGGATGAAACCTTTATTTTCATTTAAGCATTTTTCTTTGTACGGCCCTGTTGCCGCCCGGTTTTGCCTCAATCACGAGCAACTTATGGTTTGCTGACGTTTTTGGTTATTTTTGTTTCGGGATTGAGGGAGTGCATAGGCTTAACCCAAGGCCCGGTGATTGCCTTGACTGGCGAACCGACAGGAGATCCGGTTTGGCTCATGTCTTAATTAAGGCTCAAGAAACAAAGCTGGACGGTTAAGGCCGATTGGCAAAGCAGGTCGGCTTGGGCCAACAATCAAGATAGGTCGGCTAAGGTCGACAAGCAAGATAGATCGGCTAGGGCCGATGGGCAAAGATAGATCGGCTAGGGCCGACAAACAAGAATAGGTCGGCTAGGGCCGACAGGCAAGGTAGGTCGGCTAGGGCCGACGGACAAAGATAGATCGGTGAGGGCCGATGGGCAAAGGTAGGTCGGCTAGGGCCGACAAACGAGAATAGGTCGGCTAGGGCCGACAGGCAAGGTAGGTCGGCTAGGGCCGACGGACAAAGATAGGTCGGCAAGGGCCGATGGGCAAAGGTAGGTCGGCTAGGGCCAACAAACGAGAATAGGTCGGCTAGGGCCGACAGGCAAGGTAGGTCGGCTAGGGCCGACGGGCAAAGATAGGTCGACGAGGGCCGATGGGCAAAGATAGGTCGGCTAGGGCCGACAAACAAGAATAGGTCGGCTAGGGCCGATGAGTAAGGTAGGTCTTCATGCTTTTTGCTATTCTGTTAGTGCCCTGCCATTTTGCAGGCGAATCGGTTTTTGTTTTACCAAAATCGGTGGTACGGCGCTGTGGAGAACGTAAAGCTGCACTTAAAGCTTTCTGGAAGGTGCTCTTTTCCATGCAGGTCGTTTCATCGTGTTGCGCACGCAGCCGCTTACCATTGGAGGATGTTATTTTCAAAGGACGATCTCCTGAACCTGCCAGTTTTTGAAGTGCTAGTGGACGATCCCCTGCATTTAATGACCGTGATTCGGGATCAGGAGGAGATCTCCATATACATCACAGCTCAGGCGGTGGGCTTGGCGCGCAGGGCACCGCGTCTATCCTGAAGGGCCACATGGTGGCATGGGCCAGATGTTTGAATCTCGGGGCTTCCAGCTTGGGTAGCTTTTCCCGGTTCATTTCTGCCTATAAAAAGGAGAAAATGGAGGTCAGTTTTGGTCATCCCCAAAGTTTCTTTTCCGTTAGAGCTTTCATCATGCTTGTTTTTCTGTTGCTGCGAGTGGGAGGACTGAGCTTTTCTCTTGTAAGCTCTTTGCCTCCAGATAGTTGGGGCGATGAAGGAGCTGCCGAAGGATGGCTCGCCCTAGGGATGAGCCCCGGAGATCATATGGAGAGCGCACATAGAGGGCACAGAGGTCACATGGAGAGCGCACACATACTCTTCCAGTGTGACCTTTGTGGCTTGTTACGGGAGGCTTACGGTAGGAAGCGTATCGACACCCCCGTAGCACGCACAGACTCTCCCTCTTTAGCTGGCCTAGATTCCCATCCCTTCTCTGAGGGGAATCCTTGCCACGGGGCAGAGAATATGGGAGCAACCGGGGTCCGATGGTCCCCGAGTCTCTTGGTCGGGCGGCGGCCTGCGATCCAGCACCCCTCCTAGGGGAGCGGGCTGGTTCGTCCGAGTCCTCAGAATCAGCATCCACGGGCCATGCCTCCTTTTGGGCCCTCGGTTTATTCGACGGGGGCTATGGAAGGTCAGCTTCATCAACTGCCCAGTTGAGCTGACCGTTTCGTGGTTTGCTTGATTTGTCGATCCGGATGTCGGAGCATCACAGTTGCCTAGGTCTACTTTGGAGCAGTTGCCCAAGTTTTGTACTCGTCTTTACTTTATGTATTTCAATGTTCTTGTAACGCCTCTAAGGCATTTGTAATCGATCTCGACTGGCAATAAAGAGAGTTATGTTTTTTTTTAATCTCTATCTTTTCTGTGCCGAGTTTGCTGTTGTTGCCGTTCGTGGGATATGAAGGCGTCTTGCTCGTCCTTAGACGAGGATCCCGCACTATCCGAACTAACTGGGGCTCGTAAACGACGGTCTAAGGACCGCTCAAGAAATGCACTCCCTATTTCGGTCCGAAGCTTGGAGTTTTTGTACTTCGTCCTTATCGGAACTCGCATCCTTGCGGGTCGGCTTAGCCGAAGTTCAGAAAATCTGCGCTTCGCTTCGCCGAGGTTCGAAGAATGTTTCACTTGGCCCCACCGGGTTTGGAGAATGCTATACTTGGCCCTGCCAAGGTTCGGGGAATCTGTCACTCGGCCCAGCCGAGGTTCAGAGATATTTGTTGCTCAGCCCAGCCGAGGTTCGGAGAATATTTTACTTGGCCCTGCCAAGGTTCAGAGATTCTGTCACTCGGCCCAGCCGAGGTTCGGAGATTTGGGCTCAAGGGAGCGATTCAGTTGTCATTGTGAGCCATAGTGCTAGGTCCACGCGGCGCTTGGCGATGGGCGCCAGGTCGGTACGAGCAGTATATTGTCACACTTTTTGATTGGTGACGCTAATCTTCCCGAAGGGACAAGTCATTGGCCGGATGCCGGCTTCTTCCCTCTGCGCTTCCCAAAAAAAAAAAAAAAAAAGAGGCCAGCTTTAGGAGGCTTAGGGAAGCGCTGAGGGCATTTATTGCGAGGGCCAGCAGATCGGAAAATGTCTTGCTTGGGGGAATTTTCAAATAGTCTGCTCGCGCTTACCGATCTCGCTCGGGATGGGCGCGACGCTTTGGATTCTGCAGGCATTGAAATGACGACACGTGGCAAGCTCTTATGGGTCGGCGGCTATGGCGCGGCCGATAGAGATACCTGTCCAGCGAGTATAAATACGACCGAGGGTATGGTCTCAGCCATCCCTCGGTTTAAGTCCTGAAACAATGGCCTCTCAAGGGCGATCATCTAGTGAGCTGCGCACCTCACTCAACGGGCTGCTTCGCTCAGAGAGGAGGCGTACCTCCGTTACTGTCGATGGACTGGGCCTGGCGTCGGCCCTCGCGAGTAATCAGCAGCTCGTGAGGGTCGTAGAGGAGTACATGGACGTGATGACCAAGGAGGCGGAGGCACTGCGCCGGGTGATAAACCGGCAGAGGGAGGAGGTCGAATCGTTTCGCCAGCAGGTGGCTGATCTCACCGAGCGCCTGGAGGATTTGCTGGTGTCGGGGGGCGACTCCGATCCGTGATCCAGGGCCTCTTTTGCTTTCTTTTTATGTTTTTTCTGTCACCTTTGTAATCCCTTTTTCTTGATGAATGAAAAATGGATTTATTTTGAGTAATCCTCTTCTTTAAGAGTTTTGGCCTTGGTCATGCTATCCCCGCAATAGTTAGGGTGTGGCCCCGTTGGTTTAGGTGTGGATATAGATGCTTTGATCGACGGGTTATAGGGGTGTTACCCAAAGATTTTCAACTGCAGAGGGGAATCCCCTGGCTCTGCTCGGGGCTTTTGGCCGATTATGCGGGGCTTAAGGGGCCCTTCCTTTTGTGTGTCAACGGTTTTTCGCTCAGCGTGCTTCGTTTTAAACCGGTAGAAATTTTGGGGGCTATTTGGAAGTCCCTCGGCTTTAATCGGGGCCTACGCACTTCGGCTTTCAGCTGGCGTCTTAACCTGAAGAAATTTTTACTCAGCCTTGCTGAGGTTCGGAGAACGTTTTACTTGGCCCCGCCAAGGTTCGGAGAATTCATCACTCGCCCAGCCGAGGTTCGGAGAATATTTTACTTGGCCCTACCAAGGTTCGGAGAATTTGTTGCTCGGCCCGGCCAAGGTTCGGAGAATATTTTACTTGGCCCTGCCAAGGTTCGGAGAATTTGTTGCTCGGCCCGGCCGAGGTTCGGAGAATATTTTACTTGGCCCTGCCAAGGTTTGGAGAATTTGTTGCTCGGCCCAGCCGAGGTTCGGAGAATATTTTACTTGGCCCTACCAAGGTTCGGAGAATTTGTTGCTCGCCCGACCGAGGTTCGGAGAATATTTTACTTGGCCCTGCCAAGGTTCAGAGAATTTGTTGCTCGGCCCGGCCGAGGTTCGGAGAATATTTTACTTGGCCTGCCAAGGTTCGGAATTTGTTGCTCGGCCCAGCCGAGGTTCGGAGAATATTTTACTTGGCCCTGCCAAGGTTTGAGAATTTGTTGCTCGGCCCAGCCGAGGTTCGGAGAATGTTTTACTTGGCCCTGCCAAGGTTCGGAGAATTTGTTGCTTGGCCCAGCCGAGGTTCAGAGAATGTTTTACTTGGCCCTGCCAAGGTTCGAAGAATTTGTTGCTCAGCCCAGCCGAGGTTCGGAGAATATTTTACTTGGCCCTGCAAAGGTTCGGAGAATTCTATCCAGACAAGGAGCTCGGTCGTGCCGAGGATTGGTAAGCAGCATCTATTTCTTTTTGCAATTTTTGGTGATGTAGTGCATAATGATTTGCATTGAGAAAAATGTGCCGACAGGAAGATATAATGAGGCGTATGAAAATAAATTTGGAGAGGACATACCCTATTGATAATACTTTTGGAGATTGTCCGAATTCCACGTCTGGGGAATGGATTTCCCATCCAGATCTTGTAGCTTGTAGGTTCCCGGTCCGATGATTTCCGCCACTTGGTAGGGCCCTCCCAGTTCGGTGCCAGCTTTCCTTGTTTCAGCGGTTTGGAAACAGAGGCCTTTCGGAGGACAAGGTTGCCAGGCAGGAAGGCTTTCCCTTTGACTCTGGAGGCGTGATAACGGGCTACTTTTTGCTGATAAGCAGCCATTCTAATCCGGGCCTTCTCCCTAATTTCCTCCACCAAGTCGAGGTTGGTGCGGAGCTGCTCGTTGCTGGCTTCTTCGAGTAGCTTTCCACCCGCAATGATGACCTATTTCCACAGGGATGATGGCCTCTGTACCGAAAGCCATTCGGAATGGGGTTTCACCCGTCGGGATTCTCGGGGTGGTGCGGTAGGCCCATAAGACATGGTGCAGCTCTTCCGCCCACCTGCCTTGGGCTCTGAAGAGGCGGGCTTTGATTCCCTGAAGGAGGGTCCTATTGGTCACATCGGCCGCTCCGTTGGCTTGTGGGTGCCCGACTGAAGTAAGGTGATGACGGATTCCATATTCCTCACAGAACTAGCAGAATTTAGAGTTGTCAAACTGCTTGCCGTTGTCAGTGATTATGGTATGCGGGAGGCCGAATCGGCAGATGATAGACTTCCAAACAAAATCTATGGCCCGTGCTTCGGTAATTTGCGCAACCGCTTCCGCTTTGACCCATTTGGTGAAGTAGTCGATGGCGACAAATAGAAATTTCCGCTGTCCTGTGGCAAGCGGGAATGGGCCGAGGATGTCCATCCCCCATTTGGCGAAGGGCCAAGCGGAGGATATGGAAATTAGCTCGGTGGAAGGGAGCCTTTGGATGCTCGAATGCCTCTGGCAGGGGTCGCAGGCTCGGACTAGGTCGTCTGCATCTTTCTGCATGGTCGGCCAGTAGTAGCCTTATCGTAGCACTTTGTGGCATAGGGACCAACCCCCCAAATGGTTGCCGTAAATCCTTCATGTACCTCATGCAGAGCATAATCTGCTTCGGACGGGCGAAGGCATCTGAGCAGCGGCATGGAAAAAGATCGTTTGTAAAGCTGGTTGTCGATCAACACGTAGTGAATGGCCTGTAGCTTCAGCTTTCTAGCCTCTCTCCAGTCTGACGGAAGCGATCCTTCTTTGAGGTATGTGAGGATAGGGTCGAACCAAGATGGTTCGGCCTCAACTTGCATCATTCGGTCGGCTTCCGCGATGCTGGGCCTTTCCAGAGTCTCCAAGTGGAACTTTTGCTCGGCATCCATTGTTTCCGCGGTCGCCAATCGGGAGAGTAGGTCGGCACGGGCGTTCTCAGATCTGGGAATCTGAATAATTTCGAATTCGGCAAAATGGGGAAGCAGGTTCCATACCTCCTGGAGATATCGAATCATGTTTGGCTCCCGGACCTCAAACTCTTCCCGTACATGGCCAGCTACCATCTGAGAGTCGGTGAAGGCACTGAGCTTCTCCACTTTTAAATTGCGGGCAATGCGGAGGTCGGCTAATAGGGCTTCATACTCGGCTTCATTGTTGGAGGCCGGGAAGGAGAATCGGACGCCATATTCGAAGGTTATCCCCTCCGGACTGGTAAGAACCAGACCCGCACCGGAGCGATGGGCATTAGATGACCCATCGGCATGGAGGAGCCACCGGGCTCCAGCTTTTGGTTCTTCGGGGGAGTCCAGGGTAGAACCGTCCTCTGGGATGGTACACTCGAGGAGGAAGTCGGCTAACACCTGGGCCTTGATGGCTGGCGAGGCTGGAAATGTATGTCATGCTCACTTAGTTCGACGGCCCATTTGGTCATTCTCCCCGATGTCTCGAGATGGTGGACCACCGTCTTGATGGGTTGGTCGGTCAGAACCGTCACGGAATGTGCTTGGAAGTATGGCCGCAGCTTTTGAACTGAGGTAATTAAGGCCAGCACCATCTTTTCAATTCTCTGTACCTTGTCTCCGCATCGCGGAGTAGCCTGCTAATATTAGATCGGCTTTTGGACTTTGCCTTCTTCTTTGATCAGCATCGAGCAAACCGCACCCTCCGAAACAGCCAGGTACAAGAATAAGGTCTCCCCTGGGGACGGACTACTGAGGAGCGGGGGTGAGCCAAGGTACTTCTTGAGGTCTTGAAACGACCTTTGGCATTCGGGGGTCCACTGGAAGTTTTTGACCGATCGAGAGTTTTGAAGAAGGGGAGGCATCTCTCGGCCGACCGCGCCACAAAGCGGTTGAGGGCCGCTATCCTCTCGGTTAGGCGCTGGACCTCCTTGACAGATGCCAGGGGCGCCATTTATTGGAGAGCTTGAATCTTCTGGGGGTTGGCTTCGATACCTCGCTGGGAGACCATGAAGAGAAACTTCCCAGAGTTAACGCCGAAGGCGCACTTGGTCGGGTTGAGTCTCATCCCGTACTTGCGCAGCGTGGCAAAGCTCTCTGTGAGGTCCTCCACATGCTGCGATGCCTCCTTGCTTTTGACCAGCATGTCATCCATGTACACCTCCATATTCGGCCGATTTGCTCCTTGAATACTTTATTGACCAGCCTTTGGTAGGTCGCACCTGCGTTTTTAAGACCAAAAGGCATAATGCGGTAACAGTAAGTACCTCGGTCAGTTATGAAGGCGGTCTTCTCTTCATCCTCAGGGGCCATTCGGATCTGATTGTAACCGGAATAGGCATCCATGAATGACAGCATCTGGTGGCCTGAGGTGGCATCCACGAGCTGGTCAATTCGAGGGAGGGGGAAGCTATCCTTCCGGCAGGCTTTGTTGAGGTCGGTGAAGTCGATGCAGATTCTCCACTTGCCGTTCGACTTTTTCACCATGACGACATTTGACAGCCAGCTCGGGTAATTTACCTCTCGGACGAAATTGGCCTTGATGAGTTGTCTACCTCTTCCTCGATGGCCTTTTGTCGCTCTAGGATGAAGCTCCTCTTTTTTACTTAACCGGCCTGTGCATCTCGTCCACATTGAGATGATGGACGAGGACCTCAGGGCTGATCCTGGCATGTCGGAGGCGGACCAGGTGAAGATGTCAGCATTACTTCGGAGGAAGCCGATCAATCTGTGCCGAGGCTCTCCTTTGAGCAGCGACCCAATTTTGATGGTTCGGGGTTGAGCTTCGTCCAGTGGCACCTCCTCCAATTCCTCCGCTGGTTCTCCCCTTTGTTCGGCGAAGTCCTCGCGAGCATCTAGCCCATCAACCTCTGGCATTCTGGACTGTAGGCTTGTAACAAAGCATTGTCGAGCCATGGCCTGACTTCCCTGAACAACTCCAACTCCTCGCTCGGTGGAAAACTTCATGGATAGATGCGGAATGGAGACGACTGCCTTGAGGGACATTAGTCAGGGCCTACCGAATATTGCATTGTAGGGGGATCTGAGGTTGGCTACTAAAAAATTCGTTTGGACAATGGCTACAAGGTTCCCGCGCGAACTGTCAGGGTGACGACTCCTTCTGGGACGATAATCGCCAGTGAATCCCATCAGGGTAGAATCCACGGCTCACAGGTTTTCATGAGTAATTTCATCCTGGCAAACACACCGAGGTACAAAATATTTACCGAACTTCCACTATCAACTAGGATTCGGCTTACATCATAGTTATTCAAGTTAAGGGATACAACTAGTGCATCATCATGGGGGAGCTGTATCCCTAGGAGGTCATCATCGGAGAAGGAGAGTTTGCCCGTCCGTGCCTTCTTTGGCACTAATCCATCACTGTCACCTCTGGGGCTCGATCCGTCGGCCTCTTCAATCATATTAATACGGCCGATCATGGACGGATTCGATGAGGAGGAGGTTGTTGAAGTTCGGGCTGGCGGTCACCTCCTTGTTGTTGTGGCTCGGGTGCCCTCCCTGAACTGATTCAGTCGTCCCCGCCGGATCAGCCTCTCAATTTTATTCTTCAGCTGCCAGCATTCTTCAGTGTCATGACCGTGCTCCCTATGGTAGCGGCAATACTTGGTAGGATCTCTTCGGGTCGGGTTCCCTTGGAGAGGTATTGGCTGGGGGAGCTGGCGCCCGAGCGCCCGGCAACGGAGTGTAGTGGTCGAATCGCCTGGGAGGGCTTCGGGAGCGATTCCTTGCGGCGGCGGAGGGACTCTCTGGCGGTGAGGAGGACTTGGTCGCCGGACGGGATGGTGCCTGTCGGGAACTTTGGGCTCCCTCTTCCTTGCCTTCTCAGCGCGGGCAACTCTCCGCGATTCCTCGACCCTGGCGTACTTGTCCGCTAGAGCCATCATCTCCGAGAGGCAGGGGGGATAACTGACTTCCATAGCCAGATAGAAGTCGCTCTCCTTCGAGACTCCCCCCGCCAAAGCAGACATGGCCACCTCATGATTAAGGTGGTCCACCTCCAACATGGCCTTATTGAAACGTCAAGGTAATTCCTCAAGGACTCCCCCTCTCTCTGCTTAACCTCGGAGAGGGAGTCGGACCTTCGTCGGTGGTGGCGACTGCTGACGAACTGGCCAATAAAAA